>LKNJ01005068.1:11568-37697 GCA_002120245.1 Maccullochella peelii | reverse complement strand
TCCCTCATCTTTTTAAGTGGGAGAACTTGCACAATTGGTGGCTGACTAAATACTTTTTTGCCCCACTGTATGTGTATAAAGATTTGCCAGTTGCTCTTCTGTTGTGTTTCTGACAAACTAGCTGCTCAACAGGGGTGGGGCCACCACGGTAACCACATGTGTTGCCAAATCAACTATAACCTACAAAATTATTGCTGTATTGATTTCAAACATTTGTTCATGTTTATCACAATTAACCAGTACAGAGAATCAGTACCACTGTATGATTCTTTATGACAAAAAGCACGTTACTGTGCTCGTGTAAAGTGTACGAAATCAATTTAAGGTCAGAAAGTCTGAAGAAAAACAAAAACGTAAATACAAAATTTGGAAACCAAAGCAAAGTGTAATGGTGAAATGCAAGAGTTTGGGAGCTGTCATGACATTAGTTGTCACACTTCTGCAATGTAAGGCGGTTATTTCTGCTCTCACATGCTTTACTTATTCATACAGATTCCTTAAACGTTACATCACACTGATCCATGTCTGCTGCATGTTCTCTCACTGAAAACTCAAGCCTCCTAAATTAAACATAATAGTCACTCTTAATCTTTTGAAAATGGATGCACATCATACCTCAGAAGTTGCTCTGCAAGGCATTGAGCGTATACACTAAATAATAAGAGCAGGAGGCTGTGGTGCTGGAGGGAGTCTGCAGTGACCTCAGACTGTAAACGAGCCAACAGGTTAGCCAGATTATGGGTAATAATTTTACCGTTTGCCTTTGTTTTGACTCTTTGTGTGAATATGCATGAAATTTATATAGTCAAAAATGTACAGATTGGGCCTTTAACTGTGCAATGATGGATGATTTTAACGGACATTTCAGGTGCAGTAAGTTCACATATTCCATATGTTGGAAAGTTTAAAAACCTGATACACACAACACCTTTGAGTGTGATGTGACAGTTTTCGTTGTTTCTCTTTAATCCCTTCTGACTAATCTGAGAGCCTCATCAAACAACACTTTACGTTTGTGTCTGACTCAACTTTGTCTACTGTTTTCTCTGTGTCTCTCTCTCTCTCTCAGGTTATCTGTCACTCTCTCACTGTCTACTTGACTCTCTTTTTCTCACTCTTCTAATTACCATCCTCTTCCATGGGTGTGTTGTCCATTATTTATGAGGATGTCTTCCCTTTCCCCCTTCTGTTTCACACACACACACACACACACACTCAGAGACACATCTGTCTCTAACCCTTGTTTGCTCCCTCCATCTGTTTCTGCCTGTAGCTTGGCTTAGGGCTTAGACACACACACACACACACACACACACCTATTTATTTATATCCATGTTTATCTCAATTAAGACACAGAACTTTGATGTGTCTTTGTACCAGCCTGATCTGATCCTTTGACTCTGTCCTACTGCTGTTATTTTTACCTGCAGTCGCAGCAAACTTCTATAAAAAAAACACCTAAAGGACAGACGTGTTATGTTCACTGTCACTAAATAACTGCTGACATAAGAGCAAAGCAAAGTTACACTGTTGGTGGAACATCTTCCCTCAGTAAAATTATAGTCCAGATGGTGACGCATGTATTAGTAACTCTTTAAGACTGTACAGGGGGTTTATGTTTAGAAAGAAGAAAAGTTTGACCAAAATGCACTTTCTTTTGTTCAATAATTTGTAAGTTGAGCAAAATAATTTATCGACCGTACCATTTTAAGAAAAGACAAAGATAAAATGGAACTTTAATCATTTATGTGGGGGATTTAGGGCATCACAGAATCAAAAAATATATATACAGACAACGATTATATAAACATTTGTAGCTCCTTTCAAACAGACTCTGTTTCTTTTTAAATGTCCACCTTTTAAATATAATATTAAAATGCACAATACTAGTTGTTTTAATCCAAATATCCCTAACATCTTGCTGATAAACTTTATTTTTTCCCATTTTTACATATAGTATATCTGTAATGTCTGATCTTAAGTGTTGTGGCTACAAATTCAATTGTCATTAATATTGATTAATTTGGGTGCACAAGCAAATTAACAATATGTGTTACGTGCATGTGGGTGACATTGCAGCCACTGGTTTCACATTAATCCACTGACCAACAGGTGGCGGTAACACGTCAAGAAACACTCAAATGTGCCAAACAAAGGTGGTGCAGAAGAAGACTGAACGCTTGTAAAGTTGGATGTTAACAAGGCAGGTTTCAAATTTTGGGGGAAAATCGTCATTGCAAATGCTTCATGAGGAAGGAAATACATTCATCACGGTTGTTAGACTTCAGGGATACACACACAATGCATCCTGGTGAGTAACATTGAATGTAAACATCTTTGCCACTAGTGGGAAGACTTCCACAACAAGCTGTACATTACACACACATTTGATATATTATGGCATTACAGCTAATATAAGTTGATATGGCTAATGTGTTAGCAAACTGTTGCTTATTTACTCATCATGCAGGCTATTCTGGCTATTTGACAAATGTCAGTCCAGTGTTCACTCTCCTTCCAGGATTGTTTTGGCCTCCATGCACTCCTTCGGGAGTTGCTAAGTGCTCCACTATGTTTAGCAGCTGGTTGCTAACTTTGTCTGTCTGCTCTGCTGTCTGCTGGGCAGGAAGCTTACAGTCGATTTATCAGAGTTCTTTGCTGAAAGCCGCTGCCATGTGTCTGGAAATGAAGTTGATGAGAGTGGTGAGACTGAACCAAGACAGTAAAGTTGCCGTAAAACCAAAACAATGTGCTGAAAGATGCTAAAATGCTTTGTAAGCAGAGGGAAACTGCTGAGTCGGGTCAGTGCCAGTCACCCTTTTCACATTACATATAGTCATTTGACCCATTATTCATGAGAAAATACTGATTGGTGCAGCTTTAAGCATGAAAATTATCCAGATAATATATAATAATGATAATAGAGAAGGTCCACACTTAGCGTACTTAGCATTATCCCAATAAGCAAATGTCTAAAATGTCACATAAAGAAGTGCTTATCCAACTGTAGAACAAAAGTCTTTTATTTCCATTTCATCAAAATGCACAGTACTTTAATAAAGCAGTGTTAGCTAGTTTAACCTGTAAACTTATAGAACAAATCCTCTGAATTGAATGTTTGTCATAGAGCTGAAATAATCATGAATAAGTGTTTTTCACACAGTCTGTAATTTTCTCCAACACTGACTCCGGCTTCGATCACAAACATTATAATCATCTTTCAGAAGAATGGAAAGAACATAGGCTCCGCTGCGCTCCCATAACTCATTAACTGTAGATTAGTATCACATGGATAATGTCATACAGTGAGATATCACACAGCGCAGTCCTGGCACTCTAACTAATGAAGGTAATTGTCATTGTGGTTCTCATTCATATTCTGAGAATGGTAGCGTCCGCTTTTGAATGGCTCTGTGTCTCGTTCACATAATCATGACAGTAAATTACAAGCAATGAAACGACCGGCTTCGCCACCGCAGAGCCAGGATCAAGACTCATTTGGATTCATATTTGGAGTCTGGATGTCTGACTTTGAGTAATGATTGCCTCGTTTCCTCACTACTCAAAATTGTCTGTAGCTGGTCAGATGTGTTTGATTCGAGCCACATCACCCATCAGTGGCCAGTCCTGGATTCACAGCAGACATTTTAACACTGCATAGATCAGTGATTTTGATTTTCAACACTTTAACTTGTTAGCTACTGATGGAAGTTACGTTTTTGTGCTTAGTTACACTAAATACTTTATAAAACAATCTCTTTACTGAATGCACGTCTAGGCAAGAGGGAAAACAAGTGTACTTCCCATAATGTCGGAGCACTGCTATGAATAATTCTCAAGGTGTTAAGCACCTGGCCTTATTGTTGGAAAGGTTATAAAAGGGCTTGCAGTGATGGTGTGCAATGATGCATTGCGCCCATGCACTGAGCTGTGCAGGTTTAAAAAGGCAAACCTGTTCTGCTCCCTCGAGCACTCTATCAGCCTCAGGCACTGGGTGCTCAACCCTCTCCCCGGCCGACACACAGCTGAAATGAGAGATGGTGGAACAACATCTGCACTCAGGTGCACTCTTTCGTGGGCTGCAGAAAGGACAATTCAGGGCATGTGTTATGGTACAAAACATTATACAAATACATTGCCCTCCTTTCACCTGCTCACACTAATCGTAATGACCCTGATACCAAGTAAATTAATAAATAAAATGCACCTGCTGCAATTCAAGTGATGCACATGTTCCTCTCGGACTGCATACTAATTGCTAGGAACAGTATACTCTTAAATTCTTGTCTTGTGTCTGAGAGGCAAAATTCAGGGCAAGGAAGCCCTCTTTTATCCTGGTCATACTGGTGGTTGTGTAACATGCATAAGTTGTTGTCTTATAAACAAAGTGAAGAATTAAATTGAAAAAGTGTACAGTTGACAGAACGGACAGTTCTGAACTTATGAATAATTGTACTCTTTTGAGATATCTGCCACTGACATTTCTTCCGCCACCCCAATACAATGGAGGTGAGTTTTTTTGTGGTATTCACATGCATAAAACTTGCCTTTAAAAAAATTCAACAGGAACTCTTTACAAAAACAATGTCCCCATTAGTCTAGATACTCCACAAAACACTTTATTTTTTCCCCTTTTTACAATCCTTGCACTTTGCTGTCTGTGAAGAGCTTGCTGAGTCAGGATCACTCTATCCATTGGTGTTACATCTGTCAATCAAGCTTGTTCAATTCAGGCATTGGAAAACAATGTGGGGCGAAGTGGCTGTTAACACCCTGAACACAAAGATAAATCCTCCCAGGACACGGCAGAGATTTACTGCGGTAAAGAGAGATTTTCTTCCTCATTAAATCGATCCATTGTTGACAGTGTGAGAGAGACAGAGAGTAGAGCGCATTTGTTTGTGCACTTTCATGTCTTTCAAATCTGTATGTATTGGCAGAAGTGTGCATCTGTGTTGCACTGTGTGGGCAGGTGAGTTAGTGTGTTACTCGGCCCAGGTGGGTATTTCATTCTTCTGCTGCCAAATCTGCTGTTTCCCTGAGGGCAAAAATCATTTTTGTATTAAGAGAGGGGATGAAACAAACAATTAGCCCAACAATTCATTTGTGAGTCGATGAGAGGCTCTTTATTGCTTTTAATGAGTGAGGTGGCGTCCTTGAAAGAACTCTTAAAGAGATTTATTGACCTGGGGCTCCAACTTTCAGAGGGGAAATGGAAGAAAGACAGAAAGAATAGGAGACAAAAAGAAGAATGGAGGGAGGAAAACAAAGGGACCAGAGAAAGCAAAAAGGAACAAAGGATGGTTTTAGGATGTAAGTTTTATCCCTGAACATGATGGTCTAACTGCTGTTTCTTTCATTACATTGTCAACGATATATGGAGTGAGTGAGTGAGTGGAGTGGTGGAAAGTGTCATTTACATTAACATTTTGGGGAGATGTGCTTATTTCCTCTCTTGTCGAGAGTTAGATGAGAAGATTGATTCCACTCTCATGTCAGTACGCTAAATATTGAAGCTACAGCCAGCGGCTGGTTAGCTTAGCTTAGGGCTGGAAGACTGGAAACAGGGAGAAACAGCTGGCCAGGCAACATCTGCCTAAAGCTCATTACTTAGCACGTTATATCTTGTTTGTTTAATCCGTACAAAAGCCATAATGTATACATGACATACTATTTCTTGGCAGGGAGCAGTGACTTCATGGAGCCTCCGCTGGTTGCCTGGCAATCTCGCTGCACTGCTCCCTGCCAAAAAATAGTCTGCCACAAAATCTGCACCTGTCATTTTTAGACTTCGGTTTTTGTGCGGATTAAACAAACAAGATATAACATGTTAATTCGTGAGCTTTGGAGGTGCTGGTAGGTGGATTTTGTTACACTCAGACGGAGCCAGGCTAGCTGTTTTCCCGTTTCCAGTCAAGTTAGCTAAGCTAACCAGCTGCTGGCTTTTGCCTCATATTGAACGGACAATTATCAGAGTGGTGTTAATCTTTTCATCTAACTCTTGGCAAAAAAGCAAATAAGCAGAAGTTCAAATTGGTAGTCTAAAGGAATTAAAAAAAGATAATTTTTTTAATACACTGACAAGCTTGTTCCCTGAGTCTCTCCCATTAAACGTAAGTGCACTTACACATCAAATGTAAAGTGCTGCATTACTCCTGCTTTAAAAGGACAATTAAAACCAACAAAACAGTAATTGCATAAGAGGCCTAGGGCATTGAAAACAATAAAAACAACGAAAAAACAACAGTTGCATTAAAGACGTGATTAAAATGACAACAGGACAGTTCTGCAGCATGTTCTGTATGAGTGGGTAGACTGTACAACTTGTTTCTGACCACCTGAGGGTAAATGCTGTCTCTGATCTGGTTCCTGATGCTTTCAAGATGAAAGATCTGAGAATAAACCATGCACAGGGCGATTGGACTGCTCAGCGCTGCTTACGGCATCACAGAGCACTTACAGAAAGAGTTATGAAGCTCGTAGAGTTGTAGTTTTTCTTCACCTACGGTCGATGCTGATTTCAGTGTAATCGATAGAATGTGGTGCTTCTCAGGGATTTAAAAAATGCTTCATGTGAAGATATGCTTCAATAGTTCAGCTTTGTTTTGGTGCATAAGAAAAATGTACGTCGCTGTCAGAGAGCACAGATTTCTCAGGATTCGACCTGTGTTGACAGATCAAGTGGGGGACGTGTGGGCCTTTGTAAAGGCACGACATTAAGGTAAATCAATTTTACAAAACGTCTTCTTTAAATCAACGGTTCAATTTTAAGCCTTTATGTTCTGTTCTAAAGTGTCTTTGCTTTTCAAGCTTTCCAGTGAGATTTATTTCAATCTATGAAATTCCTTCTGAACAGGCTTGAAGAAATGTTAAGATAATTAAAACTAAAATGCGGTGGGTGTAGGGGAGAAAAGAGGAAGGTAGGTAGGAAGGATAGTGGAAAGACGGAAGAAAGGGAAAGTCAAGAGAGAGGAGGAAAGCAACATGAGATGAAGAGCAAAATGAATCACTGGAGACTCATTCATCCTTTTGGGAGAGAATCGATAGACGGTTGGATGGGTTAATGGGAAAGAAAGAGAAGTACGACCGGGGAGGTGAACAAGGAAGTCCACACACACCTGCAGGGCCACTGATTGGTGCACCATAAGTAGCTCTCTGCATGTGATTGGTCCCACTGTGTAAGACGTAACCCATTTACCGTGACAGAGGTGTGTGTGGGTGTACGAGCATGTCTCCATATGCGGTTGCAAACACTTTCCGGTGTTGTCGGGGCACGCTGTGTGTGTGCAGATAGCAACCAAAGCTTGATAAGCACCCAGCGAAGGAGAGCGCCGCAGAGCAATTATTCTGAATGACTCAAAGGCGAGTCAGAGGGGGGGGGCAGACAGGGAGAAGGAGGGCAGGAGGGAGGAGAGATGACGGGGATAGATAGAGAGAAGTAAAAAGGAGGAAGAGATAGAAAGAAAATGTGTTAGAAAGCAGAAGAGACAAGTTGAAATGGAATAAATGACAGAGGAAAGAGAAAAGGGGAGAATGAAAGAGGACGAGGGAGAGTGAAACAGATAGGACCCACGTCCAACAAAGAGAAGAGAGATTAGTATGCCCGTCACATAAAATGACAGGCATACTCTTGCTCCTTCTGCTTCTCTGTTTTCTGTCTGCATCTCACCTTGCCTCCCCTTCGTAGTCTCCCTCATCCGCCCTGCATCTGTTGTCTTCTGCTAATGCCTTCAGTCTCGATTCCCGCGCCCTCTCTGTCTTTCTCAGTCAGTCCCCCTGATAGGAAGGAGAATCAGACCGTGAAGAAGGCAGTGAAAAGAGCCGGGATTAAAACTGCAGGGAAAACTTGAAACTTATCTTTGATTTCTCAAATTGAAACAGCCAAGATCTGAAGTGTCAGGAGGTTGTTGGAGGAACCCCAGAGAATGATGAGAATATTTCATTACAGCCATGATGCCTTCTGTCAGTTTCACTTCTTGAAGAAAGACTTAAAAGTGAAGACCCAGAAGAGCCTCTACTGGAATGGTTTGTTGTTTATTGTGTGGATTTTAGATATATTCTGTGACTGCACACAGCTGTAAGAAATTTTGAGCTACACAAAATTGCTGTTGACAACATGCATTAGTCTTTAAAGTTAAATGTATTCGCTAAAATGATTAGTTGATTGATCGTTTAGTTGACTGACAATTGACAGTCAATTGAAACTGAAAATGAATCAGTGTTTGTGATAATTGATTCATCATCATTTATCAAGCTCTGTACTTTAGTAGGTGTAATGTTTACCATGTTCACCATCTCAGTTTAAAAGGATGTTTGTTACTGTGTAAAACTTAAGAAAAATCACCTACTGCAGCTTTTCGTCACTGAAGTGTTAAATTACTTACTAATGATGTTTGTTAGACGACGCTGAAACTTAAAGTTTTCAACTAATGTAGTTAATTAGCCTTTTTTTTACTCAAGGAAAAGGTGACACAGTACACGTTTTTTCAGCAACGTTATGCTGCATATTCACAGCTGGGAGGCATTTGTAACTGTTGGCCACTTCCCTCACAGGAACGTGTTTCAGATCATTTCACTTACTCCATCCAGTCTTTCCCGGTTTTCTTTGGATTGTCTGCCAAGAAATTTTAAATTATGATCAAATGTTTTATTCATGTGCCCAAAAAACCTTCCAAGAAGCTAAGGTGCTGGCGAGTGTCTATCAGTGTCTTTGAGGTACCCAAAGATTACTAAAAGGGCAGAACACTGCAACATTTTTGAAGTATTTTCAAAGGCTTCGGTCCTGTTGAGCTTAGCAAAGCAAAGGATGGATTTTGACACAATCGCTGCAAGGACAAAGGGTTCAATTCCCACTGGGGCATCCAATGTTAATGTGTGCACTCATGGTACTGGAAGGGCCACCAAAGCTTGTTTTTAATGAAGGCTTGCCCTGAACAAAAAAACAAACTCACGTGGAGCTCTTTTCTGCTACCATTCACATCAGAGACTGAAGCCTCTGTCTCTTCTCCACTTGCTTTGTTTTGGAGGTTTCCCCGTCCTGTCTCTGCCTTACAGCTTGTTCTCAGCCCCATGCTCACTCCTATCTGTTTCCAGCACTGTCTCCCTGTCTCTCCTATCCATTTTTGTTTTTACTTCATTTGCTCTCAATGTGGCTCCTTTTGCCCAATTCTCTCTCCCTCCTCTTCACATCTCACATGGGTTCTCTGTCCTTGTTTCACCGCCATTTCTCCTTGGCTTGTTGTTTTTCTTTCTTTCGCTCTCTTCATGTCTCTTTCTGTGTCCCTGGGTCCAGATCTCTTCGCTAATCTGAGTGTTACTTTCAACCAGAACCTGAAAGCAGTCGAGCCATTCCCTGGGAGACTGGGGAGCCTTCAACTTGAAAAGGAATACACACAGAGATCTGCACACACACACACATGCACATACCCAGGCCTGTGCACACACAAACACATATGTACCCCCCACACAAGGTGTACTTTAGAGCAAATCTACAAAAGTAAAATATTAAACTACTGAATTCTAATGTGTAAAACAGTCTTGTGACATGGACAGTCCTATAAGTGCAGTTACAGACATTAAAACTGCACTATATTGCATGTCATCCCTTATGACTCTTCCCTCCCTCCCCTTTCAATGCCTTGTATGCCATATATAATAAAGAAGACATCCCATTAAAAGGCAGCCAACTCTGGACCAAAATATTACAATATTAAACATGACATTGCCATGACCATAGCATTTTCTGATTACCTTAAATCATTTTATGTTTAGTGTCTTTTCAGTCTTGTCATTCTGTAGAATTGTGCTTCAATATTGCATATTTTCATTTCACAATATGTTTCTTGAGCCTGTTGGACAAGCACAGCCTCAGGTTAACTCCATACTTTGTGTAACTTTGTTTTTCGCAAACTCAAGTTTTGTGGTAGCGCAACCAACATCGAGGCACACCTGGCTCGACCCCATATTGAGGTAAACAGAGTCTTAAATCGTGAAATCCAGCACAGTGCCAGGCTGTGATGGTGCTGTGTGGATCTCTGCTGGTGTATCATCATTCTCCATGTCTGTTTTTGCTTTTCGGTTTAGTAATTGGTCCCACTTGTGGATGCTCATGATCAATAGATGTGGAGTTGCTGTTTCAACTGAACACTCTCAGCATCGTTTTATCTCATTTGCACATGTCTAAAAACATTTTTATGCCTCAAATATGCCAACTAAAAAATATTGATACCCCTGTCTTGTGTGGGAAAAGTCCACTCTTTGTCTATTCTGAAAGAGAGACTGATAAAAGAACATATCCCTGCGGTGCTCTTTCCAACTTCAAAGGAGTTCATCATTCGAAAGCAGAACGGTGTTGGAGGACGGTGTAACCACTTAACCACACCTTAAAGCTTTTCATTCATTTTTTATCACTTTCTAGAGGCTTTGAGCTGGGTCAGTGTAACTTAATGAGACGTCAGGATGGAGTGGGCGAGAATGAATATGTAATAATCCTGTCACACTTGCAGGCAAAATGCCTTTGATTACTTTGTCGAGTCATACACACATAAATGAAAATAATGCAAATACATATCTATTATGTGACTCCATGGGGCCAAAATGAATTTTCACTTTTGATCAGACCGCACAAAGAAGAAAGAAATGCCTTTATAGTAGAAAGTTGGCATCCTTTTTGTTTTCTTTCAGACTTTTAAAAGTCATAGATTTCAAGGAAGGCAAAGCTTTCGCCTCACAAAAGGTGCTTGTTGAACGTGACCTGACTCTGATGTGATTCTCTATCAACACTGTTATGGTTGGTTTGTGACCTCAGCACTTCATACGTTACTCCTTTATTCTGTCACATGGCATTGTCACTGCAAACCTTCATTATTCATCTTTACCTGTCATTCAACAGTGGGTTGCATCATCAAAGGTATTTTCTTACGGATGTCTACAGTCTGCTTTTAAATCCAATATTTCCCAAGACTGTGCTGCTCCTCTCTTCTCTTCGTCTTCACTGGATGTAGGCCACACTAGCCATGGCAGGTTGAGGCAGTGGGCAGTGCAGTCTGTGGAAATGTTGGCTTAAAACCATGGTTTCACTCCGAAACAACATTTTATCATTCTGGCCAGACTGGTGGTCATCTGCAAGATTACAAATGCAATGCAACACACTGCTGGATAAAAGGCAAAACATTATTTTTCTCCCTTGTAGTTGGAAACACTGTGTAACTTAAGTGCAGAGTAACGTTTGGAGGTAAAAATTGGGCTAGTTGTAGGTCAGCTTTCCACAGTTTACAGATGTCTTGGACCGCACCATACGTGGTGAAAAAGAGTCTAGCTAGCTAGCCTGCTAGATCTCCTGCTAGGTGAGTTAGCTTGGTAGGAAGTGGTCCAGCTCACTCACAAGCTAGTCAGCGCTCTAGCTAGCTTGTATTTTATATACAGGTAACATTGTTTGCCTTTGAACAAGTTCTGGTTTGGTGTAGATAATTTTGGCCAATTGGCACATTGCAGTCAGAAACTAATTTCAGCCCTAATTTTTTTAAAAGGTTGATTAAAAAGAGGTATAGGCTTGGGGACATGTTTGCTAGCTCAACCCCACTCAGGCCTCTCTTTCTTTGCCAAAATTTGAATTTTTTCTTATCTGACAAATAAGATGGTGAACCCATATCCATATGATTTAAAACATCCCTTTACTGACCAGTAGTGGACATCACAGATGGTCTATGTTTTTCTGCAGGTTACGGAACAAATGACAATTGCAGAACAATTATATAATTCTCCCCTCCTCATTGCACCCTGTTTTGAGTAAGAGGTCTGCATAGGGCTTGTGAAAGGCTACATATTAATTTTACAGTGATCTTGGCCACACCTGTTCAATATTTAAACCCAGGCGACAGACATTAACATACAGTATATGCTACATGGAGAAGCACTCTCATATGCAGTCTCCAATTTTAGAGAAACCCACTGAATATATGCGCACAGGTCACACAGCGTGGATACCTTCATTAGTTAATAAAGTTTTCTAATATGGAAAGTGGATTTAGCCAAATAGGTACATTATCCTCTGTGCTTTTCCACACACTTGACTGATGAACTATTCTGCATAAAGATCAAGTTCATTGTTAAATCATTGGGAGGATAGGACATGCTGTGTTTTCATGCTGTCTGTTTGATTTTTCTTTCTATGATTATTCTTTTAACACATCCAGTTTCAGATGTCTGAAGCTTCCTATAGTCACAAACAACTATACCTTCTGTTTTATTTGTTTTTTGCCCTGGCTCTGTAGATATGGATCAGAATTTTGATAAGACACACTTCGCTCAGACCTAGAGGAGGCTAGAGGATTAAACAGTCCAAAGTCCAAATAAACCATCCGAAACATGGCTAGAGTAAATGTATCATGAGTATTTCCGTTCAAAAAAGGAAGAATAAAAAAGTAAGCTAATTTGCCGTTTTACACGGCGTTATGTGCCGCAGCATTTCTTAGTTGGGAGAAGTACCTCTAAATACCACATATAAAACCAAAACTATCTGAATGGCTCTAAACCACTAAAGGTAAGTGAGAAAATGTGTTTTGTTTGGAATCTGGGTGTACTAAAGCATTAAAGCTGTACTTGTAACTTGTAGAATTAACTATTTAATCTTTAAAGGCAATTTACTTACTGATCAAATGTACTTTGGTTCGCACTTTACCTCCCACAAACAGTGTGTTTAGCCATTGTGAAATTCTCTGCCTCTACTTTACTGCTGTGTTGTTTACCTGTGCGCTTTAGGGGAACTCCTCGCCCACTAGAGTATGATTTTGTCAAAGCAACTGCAGAGCTGAACTGCCTGGTCCTCTGAAGCAACCAAAAGCACACACGGCAGCAGCCGTGGCACAGTTTTTTATCTGAATGGAGGCTCTGTCGAGAGGGATTACTCGCAAGGAAACTAGGGCAGTTGCTTTCGGTCAAGGACTGCGTCTGGCAGGCTGACCCGGGCTGCGGTTTCATACTGAAGCCTCATGTGTGACACGCACAAAGATACACACAGAGTCTCCCTCGCATCCTCTATTTTCCACCCACTCGCTCTGCCTGTGGATTAGTGGTTGTTACTTCATTGCATATACGAGAGAGAGAGAGAGAGAGAGAGAGAGTAGGAGAGATTGTCAGTGATTGAGGAGACACGGGGGAGAGAACCAGGGAGAAGGAAACTGAGAAACATGACTCTAGGTTTTTCCAATGTCAAAGCAGGTTATTGTTTAATCCACTCAACGTGAAGATAAGGTAGCAAACACACACACACACACACACACATATATACAAGGGAACATAAGATGAGATGAAACAGCATATTCCTGGAAATCACTTTCTCTCTTGACCTCAGTGTTGGATTAGATAGGACTACACACACATATAATCATGTTTTTTTGATCTGTGATCCAATCCCATTGCATGGTGAATACCAATTACATTTGTCTCACTGTCTCCTAAACTGTGTCCTTGAGAGAAATCTCTGTGTAGAAATGTGATTTCTTTTCATGGTGGCAAAGTTCTACTGAGGACATTCCTCGAAAGATCGCGCTATATGTCTTGGCACTTGGACAATTGAAGTTCCCATCCCAGAAGCTTCCTCAGGATTCCTCCAACATTATTCTGTCTTTTTGTTTTTGTGATCCTGTGATGATGAGTCATACAGGTATGCTGCAGTCGTAATTATCCTCCGAGATGTCTTTAGTCATCGTAGCTAGCTACATGGATAATGACACATTTTAAATATGGAGTTTTAATACTTCTTTGGCAATAAAGTGTCGAAAAAATAGAGAGATTTCATTTCAGTAATTGCATTGGAACCATAACTGAGACAAAAAACAGGCATGTGTGTGGAACTAAAAAAAAAACTAAAATGCTTTTAAAGGGAAGAAGCACCAATATGAAACCAAAAGGAAACAGTAATGCTGTTGGAGAAATTAAATTAAGGTAATAATAGCTTATAAGAGACTGTTGATACATTTGAGGATCTTTGATCAGATTGTCAGGCTTGACCAAGAGAAAATTCTGAGGGTGATAGGTTTACAGATTCAGTCTTACGCAGACACTCAAAGACTAATCTTAGCTTTATCAACCAACTTGCGCACAGTCTTGAACAAATTCTGTTTTCATGAGTTTAACCAATGTTTACAGGTGAGCCAAGCTGTCCAGATCAAATACTCCAAATGCTGTATGTTCCTCAAAATCACAAGCTTTTGTAGGTAACAAATCACATAAGTTTTCCCACATTCTTTCCTGTAGCTGCTTACACAAGCTTGAAACCCTGTCTCTCTAGGAATTTCATTGGTATACTATTTCGCAACAGCAAATATGTTATAAGACAAATGTGATGCCACCTGAATTACAATAACTCTGTTTGCTGCAGCAGCTCCCTCCACCAACCCTACCATCCTCATATTTTTGTATATTAGTTCTCCGACCAGAATCTGCATCGCTGCTTAGATTCTTCAAGAGCTCCCGCAAAGAGCAGAGCCTTTTCTGCCAAATCTAACTGTATAACCATTTGCTATAAATGGTCAATTCCTTGAGAAAAGGCTCTTAATTTAAAGGCCTTTACACACCTGCGTAATATTCACTTTCTGTGTGAAAGTACTCATGACAAAAACAACAGTTAGAAATAATATATTGACGTGCTAGTTAATCACACGAGAAAAACCGCCTCCGGTGTGTAAAGGCTTTTAGACTGAGGCTGTTTGTTCTTATCACTCGAGACCTTCTGAAATCCTCTTTCTAAGCCTTCAGAACAGGCCTACATGTCTGTACAGTATAAACCTATTCATTGTTTTCAACAAAGCCCATACACTTGTATGCGGTTTGACCCTAATTATTAGTATTAGTAGTAGTGATGGCTGAGCTTTTAGTAGTAGTTCAGTTTTTGAGAAATTCTTGCTTCTTCACTGGTTAAAATCTGCTTTGTGCCGCTGAAGGCTTTAAATCTGGGCCAATCATTCTTGAATCCATCTTTTCAGCACATTAATAGGCATGAAGGGCCAATATTGAATTAAATAATTACATTGGTCATAGATTAGAGTGTTAATGATTCCCAAGAGAAAAGCGGGTATAATTCTCGAAGGACTGGAATAAAGGCTGGTTACACTGATAATCTCTGTTGCCTGAAAAGAGGCAATTTGTCATTGTCCCAGACATGGCGGGAATCATTATTAGTACGGGGACGGGAGGTTCTTAAATTCTGAGCACACAGTGTTATGGAAACGCAGGCTGAAATTGAAATTCAGTGTCACATTTGATGGTGGAGCCACCTTGCAGAGGATTCACCTTGTATCTCTAGGACATGTCGGCACATCTAGTGCTGGAAAAGGTGCAGTAAACGCTGAAAATGAATTATCCCCCATTAAGAAAAACGCTCTTAAACAGATGCTGCTCTGCAAATGAAACAAGCACTTTAATTTGTTATATAAGTTAATAAGTTTAATGTTTTTGTCTTACCTCTGCTGCTTGTCTCTTTTTTGCTCTTGTTTTTGTGCCTTTAGTGTTTGTGATCATTTCAGGAAGGAAAACATTAAATCTGGACAGGCGCCATTTTGGAATAAAAGTCGTATATAATCGTTTATTTTCACAACCCGATTTTGCACACTGAATTTCAATATTAGTGGAGCTTATCTCCACTTGAGGAAGTTTTGGGCACATTGCCAGTGAATTTTGGAAAGCCAGAAGTCTTGGCACATGGCAAAGCAGTTGTTGAGTAATTTGTTATTGACCAGTGACCCTATCAATCCCTTAAATAGTATGTACTGTAGGACAGACTCTTTAAAATCCCACTCTGTACATTTACCATGCGAGTAAAGATGGCAGCCTTCTCAGTGAATGATGATAAGGTGGCTATTGACCACTGGATGAATGCCACAGTCTTTCTGTCTATCTTGCTGCTTAAAGGATTATATTCTGAACTATTTACAAGTGATTTATATGGACTGTCAGGTCAGACATTTGCAGTCAAAGTTTACAGAGGATGAAATGTAAGATTTTTATATGCCCATGAAAGATGGAGTCGGTATTGATCAGTAATGCAGTGAGTCAGCAGGTTGTCTCTCTCATTCCTCTGTGTCTTTTTCTGCAAGGCACCTTTTTCTACTATGTGCTTCCTTCAGATTAATTTGCATGACATTAGCTGTGAATTCATAGACTGAGCTAATTCCCATCCATCAATGTCACCACCTGTGAGTAACTCATATAACCTCATATCAACTATGAACTATCCTTTTAAGAACTGACATAAAACTGTGTCTGTCCTATGTATTATTGTACAGTATAATTTGCTCTAAGAGGTTTTGATTTTCATATAAATGTGCTCGCTAGCACTGTCTTGACTGAGTGTAAGTCTGTTAAGAATTGTTCTCTGTCCAAAAATGTTAATTAAATGGAAGGAAATGACATTAGGATGGATGTTGTACATTAAAATAAAAAGCTTATTTTTGATCCCACAGATCATTACCAGCAATAGCTACCTTCTGTTCATTAAGTGAACAACAAAATGTGGATTTCATCATTTGATATGCTGACTTTAGACAACCTGTACTAATGAAGCCGTTGCACACGCTTGACATATTGCATTTCGAGATGCTTTTTAAACTGACGAATGGCAGTCAGTAGATCTGAATCAATGTCTGCTTCTGAAATCAAACAGAATAAATCAAGATTAGTTAATTATATACTTAGATATAATCGTTTTAGTGATGAGAGGACCTATTGTTAAGAAACACGGGTACATCTTTATGTCTGACAGGGGTTTGAAGTTTCTCTGAGCAGCCTTTTATGTTTTCACATCAACTTGCCAAAATGCATTGAAGACAACTTGATCAATGCTGATGTGGCATTCAATAGATCTGCATCCTTGCAGCGACTGGACATACTGTCATTTTATCCTGCCCACACTTGACAATTGTCTCATTTCATAAGAGAAGGAGGTGTTATATAAACTCACATTGTTTATTTGCTTATACGACCATGTAAGAACATTACACGAGTAAGATATAGAGAAAAATGAAAAGGTTCGAGGCAAGAGAAAGAGAGATCTAAATCAGTTGGTTGGTAAATGGGTTGCAAGGCAAAAACTACACTGAAAGAAGGATGTCACATTAACTGGTCTGTGAGTAGAGTGAGGGCAGCGTGGATACAACTTAGTCTTAACTCCTTTTTTTTGTAAATCCATTTGCCGTGCTTGGCGGTCCGAGCCGCTACAAAAGCAGGTGCAATTTCATATTAAAACGAGTATCACAAATTGACTGTGTAAACACACAGCCTCCACTGTAGCCATGATATTAACAAACAGGTGCAAATGCATAAAAATGGAATTGTGTCTGACGGAAATGGTATTGGGAGGTTGTTAATGGTACTGCCAGCGTTAATCTGGCAGGAAATGAGAGGCTACAGTATCATACCCATTCTGATGATGAATGATGCAATCATCTATGTGTTGATAAAAGTGAAAGCCTGACATCAAAGTGCAGAATAAGTTGAGTATTGACTCACAACATATAAACTATAGGCGTGTAGATGATCTAACGCATAAATAAATATATCTTATTGGTGAAACAAGATAAAAACTCACTTCACATGACCCTCAGTTTGGCTTTAGTCCTGGATATGTGTATGTCCGTCGACACTGAACTACTCGTTTCTCTCGGGGTATTTCAAGCGCTGACGCAGATGTCTGTATGAAGAACAATATTTCTGAGGTTTTGCCAGATGTGAGCTATAAAAAGTTTGAACGCTTCCTCTATTAATTATCTTCTAAGTTTAAAAAAAAAAAAAAAAAAAGAGGCTTTGCTACTACTAAAACCTTGGAGTTATTTTTGTGATGTTTTCATTGAAAATTCAAACAGGATCCTGTGGCATGACACTAACTTAAGCTCCCTGCTGTCAAGTGAGGAGGAGAGCACTGATACTATAAACTACCAGTCCAGCCAGCCATTTTTCATTTGTCGTCCTGTCAGTCCCCTTTCCTGCCTCTGATTATTTTATATGAATTAATATTAAGGTGATGTCATGAAAGGCTGTGTCAGGACAACATCTTAGCATTCATGAGTATAACTGAAGTCCACCTGGTGTATCTGCTCTGTCATTTCTCTTTCCTTCGTATATATACTGTGTGTATGCTATTATACTCTTTTTGCACCTAAATCCAAAATTGGGTGGTGAATCACTCCTTGACACTGTGTTGTTCTGATATTATTGAGTTCCAGACATTCTCTGTTTTCATCGTTCCGTACCTTCTCCCACATCCTGTGTCGGGAAAACTGTCTACACATGGAAAAGAGGAATGTACAGTAACTCTATCCACATATAAATACAAAGGTAATGGTCCAGAAATGTTTATATGTGTGCATATGTGTGTACCGTACATGTTAAGTCAAATCAAGTTTATTTGTATAGCTGAAAATTATATACAGTGTCTCAAAGGGATTTACCAAAGGAATGGTTCCTGATCTATTCCAAAGTCTCCAAGAAAAGTTGGAAAAGTTGTTTCTTCTCCTTCCGTGCTTATCTTATTTGAGTCAAATTCAGTGAATTATGACAAAACACCCAGGGCACATGACAGACAGTGGCAGACTGATGGCCCAGGTTTCAGGACAGAGCTGAAGACCCTGACACACATCTGAAAGGGAAAGACATAAATCCTAACTTTTATAGCATGGGATCAACTGCAATTGTTGACCCTTGATGAGCTTTTTATTAACAAGACAGTCTACAGCCATTCTAGTAGTTCTGTGAGGCACAGTAACTTTGAGCTAAATGCTAATGTTGGCATGCTAACATGCCCCAATGCCAATGCTAGCTTGCTGTGTTTAGCATGTATAATGTTTACCATGTTCTCCATCTTGGTTTAGCGTGGTGTTAGCATGCTAATATTTGCTAATTAGCACAGAATACAAAGCACAGCTGAGGCTGCTGGGAATGTCATTATCTTGGCAGGTATTTCGTCATAAACCAAAGCATTGGACAATCAAAAAATTTGACCTGACGATGACGCTGGATGAAAAGTCAGGTGGTAGACATTGCCATCCCTTTACTGTTACTGTGGCTAATAAAAAGAGGTACAAAATAAAATACAGTCAAACTTATAGAAGATGAGAGAAAGAGGGAAGAGACTGGCTCAAAGACAGACATGGTCACTGATGGCTGCATGGCTGGTTACTCTGCAGAAACTCTAATAATTTGTTCTTAAAATGTGCCCAGTGATTATCAGGTTTGATAAGGTGCTCCAAAGCTGTCTGCCTTAAAGTAGATTTTGCGATAAGGCACAAAATAAACTTCAATGTGCACTTTGAGTTTGCACATTTATCAAAACTAGTTCCTTTAAAACAATCAGGATTTGGCTTCTTGTTCAAACACAGATTTGCTGGAGACCATGCAACAGAAAGATCTTTCTGTCCGTTAATATTTGCAGAATGAACAGTTTCCAGTGAATATGACTTTATATAGAGTTGTTTTGCTGCTCTTTTTATATTTTTTGGTTGAAATCTATCAGAAGACCTTGACTGACTTTGCAGCAGGACCATTTGTGGAGCTGTCAGCTATGGTAATATAGTGCTTTTCAACCTTAACAGTTCCCAAAGCGCTTTACGGATTGGTCTCA
Organism: Maccullochella peelii; assembly: GCA_002120245.1. NCBI lineage: Eukaryota > Metazoa > Chordata > Actinopteri > Centrarchiformes > Percichthyidae > Maccullochella > Maccullochella peelii. The sequence continues at coordinate 18,085 of LKNJ01005068.1, read as the reverse complement.
TTCACCCAGTCACACACACGGCGACGGAGCTGCCTCCGGGACTTAACTTCGACACACTTTGACATCTTGACAGGATGAGCCGGTGATCGAACCGCCAATCCCGGGATTAACATACGACCCGCTCTACCTCCTGAGCCACTGCCACTCACTGCCTGATCAATTCTCAGCTAGAAAATGTCATTCCTCTCCAGAAGCTGATCCTGGTCACATTCACAGTTCCAGGATTTTTCACTTCATTCTCTGCAGAGTTGTTCCATCTGTCTGAAATCACAGATCAAACGGCAAGGTCAATCTACAGGAGACGGTAATAAATGTTCAAAGAGCACTTTGACAGGCCACTTACATTTGACCAATGTTGGGGCCCATAAACCAGACTACAGTTACTACCAGCTGTAATAAACTCTCAGGAATCCACTGGCTCAAAAGTGACTTCCAATATGATGTGCTGCATAAAAATTATTTGCCACACACCACCGCACGTCAGTCACGCCCATGTTGCCAAGTTTGTCGTCATTCCAGGGGTATAAATTTACGTCTGGCGTCATCCCCCCCCCCCCATCCTCGCTGTTATTACCATAATTCCCTGTGATACAATGAAACCTGTTACCTGGCTCACACTGCTGTTATAAAAACCCATTATTCTATTAATCAGACCCTAGCCTCTCCTCATGTAGGAGTGTGTGTGTGAGAATGAGTAGCACTGCTTTCACTGATGCTCTCTGTGCTGTTGCTGCAAATGTGTCACATCTGTGTCTGTAATCTCTACGTGTGAGTTTGCACGGGGTCAGCATGTGTTTAATTTTTGCATGGTTTCAGTGTGTGTGTGTGCGCACGTGTTTGCGTTTTTACAGTCAGATGAGATGCATAAGGGGGTGAAAATACATAATTGGAACCCCCTGTTTTCCTAATATGTGTTTGTACGGCAGAGAGAGAAATAATGCAGGACAACAAAATAGAACAGATTTGACCACTTGAGGACAGCGGAACAAGCTGTAAACACAACACGGACATATTTTCACCTTATAAAATTTTTAAGGCTAATATATTAGCGCACATTTGCCTATTTACACTTCCAGCAGACAAGGAGCAACATTAGCATGTATTTGGGGTCATGTTTCTGGCCACCGCACAAATGGAAGTCCAATATTCACTTTTAGCTTTATTTTATTCTCCACCAACTCCTCAGAAATATATCTGGCTCTTTAGCCGCAAAATCTCCACGACGTTCACCACCTAATTGCTAACTTTGTCTGTCAGTAGTTTGGTACTGGGCAGGTAGCGTACAGTGGTTTAATCATTGCGCTTTTGCTGAAAAAAAAAGCTGCCTGCTGCAGCTGAATAGGGGGTTGACATGAACGGGCTGTGAAATCAAAACGAGCTGAAAGATGCTAAGTCGGGTGATAATTTTCACATTACACATTTGATTCATTTTAAATATGAAAATATTGATATATTATTAATATTATTATTATTATTAGTGCAGCTTGAAAGTAGATCATTATTATTATTATTATACTGTTGTGTGTATCCAATTGCTGCCATATGATCTGATGAAACTTAAAATGCTCTAAATTACAATACAAGCAGTTTTAGGTGTATAAAATGCATTTAAATATATTTCAAATAATGTTTTCATGTGGCAAATAGATACTAAACTCTGTGGAAAGTGGATGTGGGCTGTGGCCCATGCTAAAATCTGTGGAACACAGTCAGGAACAAGGCTAAACAAGGGCATTTACCAAAAATGGCGTCCTCATGTGAAAGTTTATGATCCTTGAAGAGGTGAAACAAATGAAATCCCACCTGATGACTGAGGTTGAGGAAAAAACAGGAAAGAGGGAAAGGGACAAGAAAGAAGGAAAGAGAAGAGAGAAATTGTCAATAGTTAAGACTCATTTCTCTCCTTGCTGGGTTAGGAACAACACTCAGCAGAAGCTCCTATTTTCTGTCACAACTACTCAACCTCCCTCTCTGCCATCTCGCTCTTTCAGTAAATAAAACATCCTGAGGCAAGTGGACTGCCACCAAGTTGCCTTCTTTTGTCTGAGTGTGCTCATGTACTTAAACTCCTGTGTTTGTGTGCCTGTGCATGTGCCGTCCCCCGTGTCGCCTATAAGAAGCCAGATTTCTTCAGAATTGGACTCCGTTGATTTCCAGGAGGGGAAATCTTGTGTTATTTTTCCAAAGATAAACACAGAGCAGGAGATCAGAGCTGGATAAAAAACACCAGACTGCACACGCACACAGTTTCTAACCTCATACTGTATATATCCTGTCAAACCACATATTTTTACATTGTTGGTGACCCAAATTTAAACATCTGTGGACATTATTATCCCCACTGTCAAAACTGGAAAATGGTAAGAATGAGTGATTTTATAATGCAAACAGGAACAAAGGCTTCTAGCCTTTCTAATCAGATCTACTATATACTACAGTAAATTTAACCAGCATGGTGGCCAGGCAACTTTCCTCTCCCGTTTTTTCCGAATTCCGAATAAAGGATGTGTCCTTGAACTAATACTACTTGCACTAATGCAGAGAAAGGTGTACTGACATGTGGTCGAACCACCGGCCCATTTCACTGCTCCTTGACTGCTGTACAGATGGATGGAGCTGCGCATGGATGGACTGATGGAAAACCATCTCTTCCAGCTGAGATAGTAATTCCATGTCTTTGTCTCTCTCCTTTCTGAAAATCTGGGTTTGATTAAACTTTTGGCTGGATTGCAGACAAAAAGGTTCAACAACAGTGAGTAAGTTTCTAACCAACAATAATCTTTCATGACTGAATGAACAGAGCTTTTTTACACAGCTGATTTTGCAAAACTCCCTGTTAGTCTCACACTCACCTACACCTGCTCATTATGCAGCAACAATGTCCATCTTCAATTTCCCAGAAGTTGTTTGTCTAATTCTGCTTTTAACAACAGTAAAGCGAAGTAGCACACTAGCCAGTTTAACGCTTGTTGGAGCTCAATGGATGGATTACTGGGCAGTGGGTTTGAGTGTGTGCATGTGTGCTGAAGGTGCAGACACTTGCTGCAATGACTCACCCATTGATTTCCAGTAAAAATGCCCAGGTTTTCCACAGCGTTGGCCACGGAATAGTGCAGAACTGGAACATCAGACTGGTTCAGTGAAGTAAAGCAAGGCACTAGCACCAGAGTTGGGGATTAAACCTCCAATGGAAACAGCACAGTTCAGACAATACAAAGGCTTTGCTACCCATGCTAAACAAGTTTGCACTTATATGGTGTGTTTATTATGGTGTCTGCCAGATGCATTGGCAGATTACCCCGAATCTCTCTTGAGACTTTTATCCCCAATCCCAAATTTTCCAAAGAATTTGCACTTTAACTCAAAACATATTGGACATCATATTGTTTACCATGTTTGGTAGTTACTTTATGGCCCACATTTCTTCAGGCTGTCTTACTTTTTAAGGTTGATATGGTTATATTTGGACTAAATTATTTTTCTGATATCTTTAAATTTGACTTTGTTGATGTGACCAAAAGTAAAAAGAAAACATTTGACTGCATTTCACACACTTAAAGCACATTTGACTGGAATAGCATTGGCTACTTATAATAGCAATAATGTTTTCTAAACATCATTAGAAACTGTTAGTGAAGTGAAGTGTTTTCCGTAGATTAGTGGTTCTCAATGCTGACAACTTTTTTCAGGCAACCTTTTTTTCCCCTGCCAGGTGGTTAATTATATCCACCAGGTGCAAATCAGTCTGTGATTAGACAGCTGGAAGGGAAAGCAGGACTGAGGACTGACACAGATTAATGGTAGGAAGCGTTTAATTTCCAAGCTCTTGTGCATCCAAGTTACCACAGTGTGTAAATCATGGACTCTTTGAACAAAAAAAGTTACATTTAAGGGTTAGACAGACTAAAATTCCTGCACAGTAAATCTAACTTCAAGAGGCTTTTTATTTAAGTTTTCCTGGCCAGAAAATCCTTGACTTGGAACACAAGATTAGAGCTACTATTACACACAACCTATATAGTTTTGATCAATGAAGCACTATATTTGGATATCAACTTACTAGAAGAACAGGACCCTGAGGGTCGTTTATTAGTCACACAGTCCACTTTAAGGATGTTGTCACACATAAGCTGTTTGGTACCTTTAAAACAAACTCTGATGCCGACAAAATAACCAGACAGAGGCCGCCTGAAAAAGGAGGTCTTTTGTGTGGTTAATTTTGGTGTGAAAGGGTTTTTATGACCGTAGATGATTTTAGGATGAATTCAAAAGCAAAACTACTATTGAACCCATCTTCGGATCAAGGTAACAGTCAAAGAAGCAAGTGATCTTAATATCGCCCAAACTGTCCAATAAAAAGTTATCTGTCAGTCCGTATGACTTCAAGTTTCCTCCTCTAGGTTCATTTGTAAAAAGCTAGCGTGAACATGACCTGGGCCAGAACTAAAAGGCAATAATGTATTATTGTTTTCCTTGGTCTGGACCAAGTGAACCACACTACAGGGGTGAAAACACCCTAAAACTCAAATAATAGTCTGTTTGTAAGATTATAATAAACATAGGGCCGTCCAAATGCAGTGAAACCTTGATCAACTACCAAAATTAACAACTTTATATTAAATATGAGCCATGTTCATCATATTTTAGGCGGACAACTCTGATGGTCCAGAATCTGATTTTTAATTAAAGCCCCATATCAGGCCAATATACCAGCAGCCCAGTGACTTATAAAGTTTCATTTCTGCAGCAATAAAATACCATCTGTTTCTTCAGAATAAATTTGATTATATTTGAATTGGGGAGAAAAGAAATCACTTTAAAAATTAAGTTGTCACCAAGTAGTTATGGCAAATGTGGTTTGGTCTTCATTAACAGCTGCATAGTGAAAACATCAGATGGGGGAAAAAAGTGCAATCAAAATTTCTGTGTTCCTATTAAAGTTCAGACCTGACACTTTCCAGATTTCCTGCGTAGCTTCTGTGACTAAACAGCAGCTGAGTCATACACCCTCTGCTCATCTCTTTACAGGTTGTTTTACCTGCGGACAGAGATTAGGGGCCGTGGATACTGCAGGAGACGGTTAATGGGACAGGTTATGCACTGTCTGAGATGACGCAGCCATAGAAACAGAAATCCCCTTTCAAACAGGGGCTATAATGAGAGACTTTGTTTTCAAAGTTCTAAGTTCAATTTTCAAAATCTCACAAACAAGGAACATTTGGCCTTTATTCTAAGGGAAACACAGAATCTGAGGAGTTGGCTCCTCATTAAAAACCCTTCTGTCATGACAGTGGGGACAGCCCACAGCACAATAATAAATAAGTAAGTCAATAAGTAAATAAGTCATGCAAATAAAGTTGCCATTTCAATCTTTATAAATGCCATCTCTCCTCATTTTACCATTAACGTTGTCAGGCTACATTTTCATGATGCTTGAAGGGGCCGGGAGACAGTAGGCCTTTTCATTAGGTTGTTGTTCGGCTATGTCTGACATCCCTGTGTTAGTGACCCTTTGTAAGCCTGCTGATGAACCACTGAAAGCATGTGCATTTCACATTTATCTACAGTTCAGTGTCCTCACAGAACGTTTCACCAGCGAGTTGGAGGGATTCAGCCAAAGTTCTTGCTACTGGCTTTATCAGTGATGCCTCAGCAGAGAGCCACATCCCTTCACCACTGTTGAGACTAGACTTATTCCATGTTGGAACGAGCAACAGTGATAAATCTTATCCACCCACAAGAAATGGCAATTCAAAATCTGAAATGTCTCTTAAACAGTAAGGTGCGAGCGCTGTGTCCAGAGAAAGCTGGATTAACCACTCTCAAACTTTATCCCTTTCTTGTCCCCTTCAATTTTCAGGCCTCACAGACCAGCTGCGTTAATAATAGTGGAGTCTGAGATAACATTAGAGCGGCAGAGGAAATATCTTCAGCTCAAATTATTTTCCCCGTTTAAGGGTTTTTTGGGGGAGTTATCCCAATTGAGGGTCTAAGTATAGGCGGTGTTGGATTGTAAAGCTGATGTTTTACAGAAATCACACATTTTAAAAAGAGCTGAGCAACACAGTATTCTTTCCAATCCAGTCTTTAATCCATAATAATAAACATGGATAATTTAGCATTATTTTCTCAACAATAACCTTGAGCCCTAACAAATTTATATTGCTCTCAATCTCTTCTCAGTGTTTCCCTATCTGTCTCATAAATATGAATTATTCGTACCATTGGATGGTACAGTGACTGTTGGATGGACTTTTGCTGCACGGGTGGTTGGATTGATAGAAAATCCTATCTCCATCCTCCTAAGAGAGCCACACAATAGAAAAGGCAATTGCAATAGATCCCCTCTCCTCATCTTACTCTGTTACATCCCTCGTCTCTTCTCCATGTTCACTGATGCATATACAGTGGGGCAAAAAAGTATTTAGTCAGCCACCAATTGTGCAAGTTCTCCCACTTAAAAAGATGAGGGAGGCCTGTAATTTTCATCATAGGTATACCTCAACTATGAGAGACA
>LKNJ01005067.1:27162-50884 GCA_002120245.1 Maccullochella peelii | reverse complement strand
CAATTGGTGGCTGACTAAATACTTTTTTGCCCCACTGTATATATCCTCTCGGGTGACAGTGCAGCTTGATTATAGTTATGCTGCTGTGCTCGCCTACCTTTGCCTTCCCGTTATCATTGTTAGTTTTCTCCTTATTCTTCTTTAAAATCTGGGTGCAATAGCAGCTCAGACTGGTCCCTCATACCTGTCACTACTTCCTGTTTATAGCCCCGCCCCTCCTCTTTGTGGCTGGTAGGTCGGGGTCAGGTGTAAATGTCGTGGTTGGATGGCACGTCACTCAGAGATCAGGCTTAGTAACAGCAGGTAACTAAGTACATTTACTCAAGTACTGTACTTAAGTATAAATTTGAGGTACTTGTACTTTACTTGAGTATTTCCATTTTATGCAACTTTATACTTCTACTTCACTACATCTCAGAGGCAAATATTGTACTTTTTACTGCATGACAGCTTTAGTTACTTTGCAGATTACAGTTTTGCATCCCCTTCCTGTCCAGTGAAAACCCCGTATCTCCAGATGTGAATGTTTGTGATGAACTGAAAGATGAAGTTGAGAAAATCCTCCTCCATCTTCTTCAGCTAAATAAACTCTACTTTGGAGAAGTAAACTAAACTTTTTACGTGGAGATACGTGGTTCTCACAGGAAACATGATGCTCTTATAGACCATGATGCATTGCTGTTCAGAGTTCAAATGAGCTCAACCTGAAACATCTACAGCAGGAAAATGCGACACACACATTAATGCAGCAGGAACATTAATCCAGAAACAGCAGAAATAACAGGAAAACACTTTTACTGCAACATGAGTACTTTTACTTTTAAGTACATTTAGCTGAAACATACTTTTACTTCAGTAAGGTTTTGAGCACAGGACTTTTACTTGTAGTGGAGTATTTTCACAGTGTGGTGTTAGTACTTTTACTTAAGTAAAGGATGTGAATACTTCTTCCACCACTACACGCTTCAAATTAAATTCATTGTCACCCTATTCAGGAAAGTAGAGACAGAGAACTAATGTCCCCTGTGCACGGCCATTCATGAAGTCCAGGTCAATCTGAACATGTTAGCCGTTAGCTTGCAGGCTACAGAAGAGGAAGACGAGCCCCGCGAGTAGTCCCTGTGTCACCAAGCCACTAGAACCACATGTTATGTAAAGACGTGCACATGAATATTGCAGTGTCACTTTCTGGTGTGAGCAGGCCTTAATAGTAATGCAGTAAATCGAATGTTAATAAGTCCAATAAAATAAGTCCTAGGAACGAGTTCAGTGACATCATGAGTCCAATGAAAGAAGTCCAAACCAGATATCAAACACAGCCAAAGTTGCTTCCATCACTCTGCTGCTGCATATCCCTACTCCCTGTACATTAAACAAATACTAACACAGAGATATGGCATAACTTGCCACAAAAAAGCATACATTTAGACACCAATGAGGAAACACACACACAGATGTACATTATTAGATAAACCTACCCAGGTTGGAAGACGCTCGGCCCTGAGCGGCTCTGTCCTGCAGCTCCTGAGCAATTTCTAGCTGGTGCTGGTGGTGCTGACGCGCCCTCTCCAGGTCCTGAGGATCAGTGATTCATGTTTATTTGTCACATTATCAACAGCACACAGAACACACAGAACACACAGAACGGCAGAGTACCCCGGTGTCATTTAGTCATTCAGTTAAACCGTGTCTTTAAAGGCTTTCATACCGACCTGCATGCATCGGGCGGCGTGTCCCAGACCAGCATATGCCCTCATCTCGATCGCCCTGTCGCCCTGCTCCTGTGCCAGCTCCAGCACTCGTGTGTGGTACGATACGGCCTTGTCAAAGTCCCGCTGAGAGTGGAAGGCACTGCCCAGGTTGCTGTACGCTCGCGCCTCCTCACGCCGGTTCTCCAAAGTCTGCCCAAGACGTCATCATTTCATCGTTACTCAGAAAGGACCATCGTGGCGTTTACATGTTCTCTTACTGACGGAGCTGACCGAGAGTCCCCGGTCCTCAAAGATCAGACACTACTGATGCATTACTGTTTTCATCACTCGGCAAAAAAGGACTCTAAAACACACTTTTTAAAAACATTGCCACCTGCATCGGAGCATTAAAAATAATTTAGCTTGAAATGAATCTCAGACAATGAAATTCAGTTTGAAAAAACACATACATACATCTGACTGTGTAACTAAAACAAAAACAGATTTTCTGTTAAGAAAGATGGAGATGGAGCCTGCACATATCAAACAGATGGCAAATTATTATGTATTATTTATTATTTATTATGTACAAGCTGCAACATTTCCAGCTAAAGAGACCTAAACTGTCAAAATGACTTTATAAACCTGCAGCAGTGAGGGAACCTTTATTCTGGTTCACAGCTAATTGTCCACAGATGGTCAGTTTGTGTGTTAAGAGTTTACAGAGCCTGAGATGATCTGGGCTCCAGTGGCTGGCTAGCTTGCAATGTTGCACTTCATCCAATAAAATAACATAAAAAGTGAAATGTGCGCAGATTATTGTGTCTTGTTATGTTTGTCTGTGTTTGCACGAAGAGCTGCACTGTGGTGCTAAATATTTACAGGCTTAACCACCAGTGTCCTGAATACACACGATGTTCTTTGGGAAATATGCAATAACTTTGTTATAAAAGACTGAATTCAGCAAATGACAGATGTGCTAAAATACACACAACAACATCTCGACTAAAACATCCAGTAATTGCTGCTGCTACACCCTCCTGTTTAAATGTATCATAGTCTTGAAATACAAACGACGCTTCTCTCCATAATAATCCGAAATTCAATTACCGGATGTAGCTGATGACTTTATATTCAATAAGTGTCTCTAGCTGGGTGAAGCCTTGCAGGTCTGCAGGATATCCATTTTTAGCCTGTTTGTGAAACAACATCTTCCCTCTGAATATGTGACTTCTTACCCACATGGCAGCCAAATAAATAAATGAATCAATGAAACAATCAATCAATCAAGAAAACAGACGTTTCTGATTTACGAGACAGAAACGCCAAGACATTCTTCTCTATAGGTTATGATCAGTAGTATTCTATATTTTTGTTACTGTCAACAAATCCCATGAAGAGACCAAAGCCATCACTGTGTTAGTCCGTTTCTTAAATCCTTCTGACTTCCCCGTCAGACCCAAGCCTTTGGTTCCTTCTCTAAAAACACCTCACAAATATATAGTTTCATCTTTAAAAAAGGCTCATTAATTTCCTAAAACAGCTGCTCACTGTAGTTTTTAACAAAAATTACTCAAACAGAGGAAATGGTGCATTTGTTGGGGACTATTTTCAACGGTGGATGAATCCACACTTGATGCTCTAGGAAGTATTTGGGGCAGCAGGACGATGTGTTTTTAATGGTTTTTGGACAACAATGGAGCTCTATGGCACAGAGGAAGAAGATATATTATGCTGTGATACACACACAATACAATACTGTCACCGGATTTATCATTTAAAATTGATCTCATTCGGCTAATCAAGAGTCCTTCGATAAACTGAAACAATCTGTAAATTGCCAGAAAAATGCAATTTTTTAGACACATTATAGATCATATATGTAGTACTGCACCTTTGCGATGTCCAGGTGCTGCTCGTGGCACTGAACAGCATTGGTGAAGTCTCCCAGTGCCGTGTACACGGCGCCCATGTTGCCCAGCTGGCGAGCCTCGGAGAGCTGGCACTGCGTTTGTCGCGCCAACAGCACACACTGTTTATGGCTCGCCAGTGCGTTGGGGTAGTCGCCGATAGCCGTGTACACGTGGCCCAGACTGCTGAGAGCATCGGACGCAGCCTGAAATCACGCCAACATACACTGGTTAGTATCCAGAGCCCAGAGAACGCCGCTAAACCACACACAGCTAACAATGTGAACACACACAGACACAACAACAAGTGCTGTCGCTTTGATTTCTGGGTTTAGAGACCCAAAACTAAATAATACACAACAACCTGGGTCTTATTTTTTGTAGTTCATATACATTAATCCTCTCTGTAATAATAACATTGTCACATTTACTTAAATAGAAGTACAAAAGTATTAGCATCACAATATTCTTAAAGTACCAAAAGTAAAAGTAGTCATTATGTACTTTAAGTAAAATGTCTAATAATAATAATAATAATAATAATAACAGTTTGCATTTTTATAGCTTTACACAAAGTGATGAAGACAAAACAAATAACACAAGAACATAAAATAATAGATTCTTATTAATGTCATATCACTGTTCCTGCAGCCAATGAGCATCCGCCGTCTCTACTCCTTGTATTATTTCGCCATGCACTTATATAAACTTATTATTAATAGTTATTTTTTATTGTTTATTTAATAGGGACAATGCACAGCACATGTATAGCAGCAGATATATCTGTAGTCTCTGGGCCTCCAGTAAAAGACAACAATCAGCTGTGGTGAATTAAAACATTTTGAGAATAGACACAATAAAACATCGTGGCGTCATCAAGCTAATCTTTCACATCCTATTAGACCCTGCTGTGAGAGTCTCGCCCGGCGCCACCAGCGCTCAGGTCCTGTTTTAGTTAGCACATAAGACACTTCCATAGCACTCTGAGCTGTCTCATGATTTCTGGCACCGCTCTTCCTGCTAATTACAGGCCCTCTTCAAGCAGAACGCCATGCAAATCATGATGAGGGTTTCAGCTTAAGTTCACATCGTTGTTGTCCTCACATGTACATAAAAACAGTGCCATGAACCCACACACACACACCAAAACACACACAGATTGTGTCAGTTCCCTCTTGTAAAACACTCTTGTCTGTTTCTCTGATTGGACGGAGAGAGAAATGAGAAATGGCCGCTGCTCTCCTGCTCTTCTTGCTTTAGTAATCTGAAACCTGCCTACTCATTTGCTAACTGATCTTAAGGTTATTGGTATTGATCCATGTGCTGTCAGAGGACTCATGGGAAATATTCGTCAGGTCTGAGGAAGTCTGTTTCAAATTAACCAGGAAAATTAAGACAAGAGTGCCGCAGAATGTATTGACAAACCTCCCATTTATCTCTGTGTGCTGTGTCTATAAGTGGGAACACATTCGTTCACACAAATACTCGTTCAGAACAGCAGATATATACAGTTAAACTCCTAAAAAATCAAACAGTGTGTGGCAAATATTGATCATGAGACTTTTCCCTGGAATGAAATATATTTCACAGGAGGGAGACGTTTCTATATTACAGTATGTTCCATGTAACAAGACAAATACTTTAAAAAATGTGTCCTTCTGGCAGCTCTGGTGTGGGGGCAGTCGCTGGCAAAGGAATAAACACTCAATTTTCACATGAATCATGTGCGTAAACATTTCTATCTTTACAGAGGTCTGATGATGCCTCAGTCTCATCGTCATCCGTTTATGAACGGCATCCAAATAATGTCAGTCTGCCATCTGCGTTTCAGCTACAGCATCTCAGCTCAAACGAGCACCTGCGGGAATCCCAACACCAGACACGGTGTGTGAGGTAAAGAATTTACTTTCAACCTGGATTTTTGCCGTGTGCTGACGCGGTCGGACTACTGGATGGGCTGCCAGTGTGTGCAGACATTCATGGTTGCCAGTGGATGAATCCTACTGACTTCAGTGATCACCTGACTTGTCCTCTAGCGCCACCACAAGGTCAAATTTGTCATTTATCCTGTGAAATATCTCAACGTCTGCTGAATACTTTATGGTGCCCAGACGATGTGTCCTTTTGATGATGATACCTCGACTTTTCCTCTAACTGAAATATGTCAGTTATTACTATTGGAAATGTGGTTCAGACATTCATGTTCCCCTCGGGATGAACTGTAATAACTTTGGCGATCCCCTGACTTTTCCTCAAACCTTTAAAGTTGTGTTTGAGTTGTGTGCTAATTAGTAAACGTTAGCATGCTAACACGCTAAACTAAGACGGTGAGCATGGTAGACCGCTTAAAATCAGCATGTTAGCATGCTGACGTTACCTTTCGGCTGTAGACTCTTCTACAGGTTCTCCACTACTAGCTGGTGCAGCATAATTCTGCAATTTTATTGTTGATTAACACATTGTGAAGTCTATAGAAAACAATCTCCACAAGTAACTGATTAGACACATGAAAAGCTTGTTACAGAAACAGTTGATGCGTTGGTGGGGAGGAAACACCTCCGACAGCTTTGTTTCATTCACAGGAAACACAACAGCAGTGATAATGATCCTAATCTGTCGAACGCTGCTTATATCTGTGAACACAGTGTGATGTAATTATCAATAAGCCCTGTCCTGAGCTTTAGACTCTCACTGTAAGGAGGCTCAATAATTAGGTAAGAAGCCCTCTGAACACAAACAGCAGTCAAACACTTGTGTGTGACTGCACACAGACTCACACCAGCACACACAAAAATTAAAACATGACTTTGACCTTTCAGAGCACAGAGTGAAGGACGGCAAAGAAGAAGTCAGACTATAATGAAATGTTTGCAAGTTTAAAGAACGTGAGCGAGGACGAGGGGACGGGTATGAATTATTAAAGAGGAGTTATTAGCGTGTTCGTTACTCATTTACATCCCACTTGCCTTCTCTTCCTCCCTCGGATTCAGAGGACAAACAAAAAAATCATGATAGAAAAATGAAACAAAATAATAATGTCAATTAAATTATATATATATATATATATATCTTAGAATATCAGGTTCCGCTCTCGCCACATGCGTAAGGTGCATACTTTTTCAGCAAAATCTCACTCCAGCCAGGAACCCAAAGTTAGCAACCTTGACCTAAACTACCTTTAATAGAGAAGATCTGAATGTTTTTATGTAAATAGAAATTCTGACTTACTCTGCTTCACTATGTGGAGCTGGTGAGGAAAAACCTTTCAATTCGTTCAAACGCCTACAAACAGACAGGACACAGAGCAGTATCATATTCCTTTAAATCAGAGCCTTAATGAATGCTAAAAACTGTCACTGAAAACAGCCAAACTGACCTTTAGTGGAATTTACAACTTCTAATTAACATCAGGACGCCCTGCTCTTTTCATTTCTGTTCATGTGTGTCGTACTTCTGTGTGTGTGTGTGTTCATGAAAGAAGACGGCACACACCAACTGAAATCCCAAATTCCCAGGAAAGTGATGAGTGTAAACACATCAAATCCAGTTGACACATCTCCGAGGCAGGAAAGGGAGATTTAATAAATGACGAGGAGGCCTCTGTGTGTGTACAGTCAAACGGCCAGACGAGTGTTTGATTTCCCTCAAGGACACAATGTTTCCCTGCACGAGAAAACACACCAAGAAATCCAATCATGTTGTGTCTGGGACTGTGAGCCGGTGCACAGTACGTGTGTGTGTGTTGTTTACGTCTGTCTTTATACACACATATATATACATATATATCTGAAAAAGATGACAACTGCTGTCATTTTGCACAGAAAGAAAATCATAGAATCATAATATGCAACCTGCCATTACGCTATATTTTTATGTAATGTGGCAGGAAAGAAGCAAATCTCATTAGGAGGCTCTGTGTGGGTAAAAAGGCGTGGGAAGGAAAAGACGGATCTCTAAATCTAACACGTGAAAATAGAAGAGGAGATGAACAGAGACAGAGGAAGATCAGAAGATCTGCATCCTCTGCTCGATAAACTGGCCGAGAGAGACGCAGGAGGTTTCAGACAGCGATGCTCAATCACCCACAAAATACGAGCTTTTCACCCTCAGCATGGGACAAAGGGAGAAATGAGTTCTCCTGCTGCGTCAGGGGGAAATGACAGATCTGAGGTTCATGTTGGTCTGACTCTTGTTACGCTCTCTCTCTCTCTCTCTCTCTCTCTCTCTCAGGTGCTCCTGATCAATTAATTAATTAAGCGGTGGCCCGACCCTATTTAAGGGAGGCTGGGGGAGGAGATCGGTCTCCCTCACAGACGAAGCAGACTCATGATAATTTGGTGTTCTGTTCTTTTGGGTCCTTGTTTTGTTCTGGTGGCTTATGCAGTGGTTTTGGTAGGTCAGGGAGGGCGAGCTCTGGGTCCGATGGCCCGCTATGTGTCTGGCCCAGACTTCCCCCATCCTTTGGTTATATTTGTCCAGGCCTCCAGACTCCCATAGTTTTGGTTAATGTGCAGTATTATTTGGTTTATTACTTTTTTTTTTACAAACTAATCCTCGGGAATGGCGTCCTCTGTACATGTTGCTGGCCACATGGTTGAGCCAGATGTTCTGGTGTTGGCCGTAACACAATCAGTGCGTACAGAGAAGAGAAAGGACAGACGGATGGAGAGAGGAGGGGAAGCAGAAGCAGGAGAGTTACAGTATGTTGGTGTGATAAGGAGCCTGAGTTTGGGACAAACTCCAAACATCAGATCACAAGTTGGAGCTCGTTAGTCGTGTTTCCATCAGCTACCTTTACGCCAACATTAGTGATGCCTACACACCAGTGCTTCAATAATCATACTCCAATACATTATTCTAAAAATGGGCAATTCTGCATAATAAGTACTTTTAGTACTTTAAGTATATTTTGATGCTAATACTTCTGTTATTTTACTTAAGTACATTTTGAATGCAGAACTTTTATACTGTAGTATTGCTACTTTTACTTAAGTAAAAGATCTGAGTACTTCTTCCACCGCTGTACATCGTAGCATTGTTTTTTGTCATTGTCATTCAATTGTAATTAATATTAATAAATATATTGATTGCAGACGCCTTAAAGAAGAGATAAATAACGCCAAAGTGAGACGCATAATGAGCACAGAGGAGCGGCTACATTCAGTCGAAGATATCATGATTTTATTTTATTTTTTTGAGCCGAAGGTGACGTCTTTGTCCAACCGTCCCAAATTCAATTCACAATGATGTAAAACAGAGAAAAGCAACTCATTCTCTGATCTGAGAAGCTGCAATTAGTAAATGTTTTTAGGATTTCTGCTGGATAAAAGACCAAAATTGTTGCTTATTATTTTCTGTCGACTGACTATCTGTTTCAGCACTAATTGCAAAGCTGTTCAGTTGCACTGGACTGAACTATACTGTAAAGGTGTGCCCACCCCTGCAGGTTAAGCATGAGCTCTCTGCAGGCGGCGTCTTTGTCTGGACGCTTGCTGCCTGGAAACACTTCACAAATGAACACATGTAGCATCGCAGAGCAAACACACAGTGGGAGATACGGATTTCTGTTGATGACCACGTTTCAGTCGCCTTAGGCTGTGCACCTGCGGAGGAGAAGCTCAATAATCGCCCGTCAACAGCGCAGACGCTCGGCTCTGTCTGTGGTGCGTTTACAGCCCCCCAACACGCAGGAAAACAGATGCACAGGCTCAGGTAGAGAAACTGTTCTGTCTGGTTTCGATCCTGCAGCGTCTGTGAGCAGGATTTAATGACAAAACCAGATATGTGCGTGCAAAATTAATGTGAAGGAAGTCCGACGTTTTAACCAAGTGTCAAGACAGACAAACATAAAGATGCATGCAGACACACTGTATTCCTGTTAGTCGCTCGAACCTGCTCAAACCCTCATTCGTCTTACTGACAGGTGTTCAATCGGCCTCTCTAGATCCAGGATTCAATCGCATGCTATTAAGCGACTGTGTGTGTGTGTGTGTGTGTGTGTGTGTGTGTGTGCGAGTGTAATATCGAGCCACTGGAGTGTGACGGGTCCAGTGGAGCCTTCAAGAACATTACAGTGTCTGTAGAATAGTTATAATAAAACATCTTATTGAGTTAACAGCTGGAAGATAGAATAATCAGCCCACCTGTCCAGTCATTTTAGCTACTGCAATAACAATATTAATCAAAAGATAGTGAGAGTCATTTTATACGTCTGAGGAGAGCTGTGAGAATCTGAACAGCCTGAAGGACAGTGGAGGTAACGTCAAGGTAAAGTTTAAGGTATTTATGTGAAACTTAATCACAAGTAAGAGTGGTGATATGGCTGAATAAACTGTGAGACAAGTTCTACATTTTAGGAAATACTCTTATTCGCCTTCTTGCCCAAAGTTAGATGAGAAGTTTGATACCACCCTCGTATCTGTCCGTTAAGTATGAAGCCAGAGCCAGCAGGCGATTAGCTTAGCTTAGCATAAAGACAGGGGGAAACAGCTAGCCTGGATCTTTCCGAAGTGTCCCACAAGCAGCCAAAAGTTTCATAAAGCCGTGAGCCTCGTAGCTTTCCGTGTAACATCAGATTTGAGCTGTTTTTGGTTGGCCCAGGTTCGGCCTCTATAAACTGTTTCCCAACTGAATTTTCAGAAAATGCAATACAACATAATATATATATGTATATATGACATATACCATTATGTCACCCATCCCTAATCACAAGCACGTCTCAAACCTGACCGGAAAAACATGTTTTGAAAAATGCATTTTGCTAACAAACAACCAAAGAACAAAACTGTGCAATTAAACCTAATAAACCCAAATGATCGAGTCTAGCTGAGCCACCACGACTCATTTTAGACCCTCTGAACAGAAACAACTACAAGGGAAATAACCGGACAGTTAACATGAAGAGTAGCATGGGAAACGCACGGGACACATACACCAGACGGAGGATCAGCCGTTAATCTAACTGACAACACGGCTGCATTCTGGAACACAGCAGTCGCAGATCTTTATGTACAAACTAAAGTCTATTGCACATACAGCAGATACGAACACAGCAGAGAAAGCAAACAAGATCAAAGTATAGCCAACATCCAACATGACTGATTAACACACACACACACACACACACACACACACACACACACACAAGCGTAAGTTGTTTATATTTCTTGTACAATTTTAAAGAGACAATGAAATATTCCACAAAACGCGCCACAGGCACAAAATCATGAGATGAAACTAAATATTAAAACCAGTGAGACATAATAGGTTCTGCCACGACACAATGCTGTATATTCACACACACACACACACACACACACACACACACACACACACACACACACACACACACACACACACACACACAAGCATATGGGAGCAGTTAAACGAAGGTAAACACACACAAACAACCTGACAGCTTTACTTTGTGTTTGGAGACATAAAGGGGCCAAAGTCTAATCTGTAACAGCCAATCTAATTAACTACGGTTTTCACAACTGTCCACAGTGTTTCAGAAGAAAGCCAACGAGTTTAGCTGCGGCCCGAGGCAAGAAAAAAACAAAATAAGCACGAGAGAGCAGTTAGGGAAGGAGACTGAAATCTGAAGTTTGTTTCTTGTTTTCGTTGGGGTTGTGATGATTCTGTAATCTTGGCAATCTCGAGTCTTGTCACATCATTCATACTGTACACCAACAGGTGTGGCTCTCAAATTCAACATATTAGGAAGGCGAGGCAGTTTCCCAAACAAAGAATCGAGACGACATCCAAACCGCACAACGTGTAGTACGTAAGTATATACACTGAGTCACTGCATACATCTTATCAACTCTTAATATGGCTCCTGCAGCCCTGACTGGGTGGATCTGTACAACATGCGTCATCATATGAATGTACATGAGCACACTCTCTATTTTTCACACTCACTGAAGCAAACACATGCGTGCAAACGTACTTCTCTGTCCTTGAGCTTCATGGCCAGCACCAGCTGGTTTCTGTGATTGGCCAGTGCTTCTCTGTAGCCACCTTTGGAGAAGAGGGCAGAGCCGAGGTTCCCGTGAGCTCGGCATTCACCTGACTGGTCACCTGTGGACGAGACAAAGAGTACATGACACTCACTGCAACTTCATTCGTGTCCATTCACACTACGCTCCAACGCCTTCTTCTCCTCTTCCATACCTAGAGTCTTCGTCACCTCCAGGTCCTGCTGCATGTAGGCCATACTCTTCTCTGCGTTACCTAAAGACCAGTACGCGGAGCTCAGGGCCGAGAAGACGGATCCACGCAGCTTTAGTGAGCATGTGCCAATCTTCAGCCCCGCCTCCAGCACCACAACAGAGGCTCCGTGGAAACCGTGTGTCAGCAGCTCCTGGCCGATGACGGACACGACCACGAACGGGCTCTTGTCCAGCTTCATCTTCTGCAGCTGCTGGTAGGTGGGCTCAAGGGTGTCTGCGAAGGTGTAAACACACACACACACACACACACACACAAAGACACTGGTGAGGTAAGGAATGGGAATCAGCAGCAGTCTGTGCTGCTTTCAGTGTTTGAATCATTCACTTGTTTAACGTTCAGCATTTTCAGTTTGCCGACTGTTAAATTCACCTTTTAGCTACGTGTCAGCTAATGACGATGTGTTCCTTAGCATCGCCAGCTACGTTGTGTTTACATTGCGTGGACTGTAGTTATGTAACGGACGGGCAAATGCTCTGAAGAGTGGGCTAACTGCAGCAAAGCTAATCAACACACAGCTAATGCTACGAGCATTACAGCTGTTGTGCGACCTAATGGGACAACACGACATACGCATGTTCTCGATGACCCGTTATCAGATGAGACAACTCCACAATTCAGGGTTTGTACAGCTTTTAAAGAGTAAAATTAAAGCACTTTTCAAGCACTTTCAAGGTACCTAACCCAAAAATGTCCAGACTCTCGAAGCCTTTATCTAAATTGTTACTCTTTATTCCAGGAGACAATAAACAAATATGACGACAGGATAGTTTCATTTCAAATATTCAAAGATTTCTGGTTTCCATGAGCGACTGTGTCGACGATGAAACACCAGATTATGTTGAAAATCAAAGCATTTTTCAAGGAGTATATTTGAATTTAACCTTGAAAACATAACGTTTAAAATTAAGCATTTTCCAAACTTTCAAGACTTTGTACGAAGCCTGACAACTATGTTTCACATACAGAGTACAGCACCAGATTACATTTGCAAAATTTAGGCATTTCAATTTCAAATTGTTCACCTGGAAGCTTCACAAATTCACACCTAGCATCTGTCTGATGCTAACAGCGTCACAGTGGACTCTGTATGTTAATTCTCATAATGACGTCTCCAGCCATAAGCATGCATTTCCCTTGCTAATTTGTGTGATTACACTGTTTAATATTCAAACTGGGTTTTTTTACTGCATGATTTTGTTAGTGAAAGTGAAATTTTTTCATCACGGCACAAAATTTCTACTCGTCATGAAAAAAAATGATTGATGAGTGAGTATTTTTATAATTACACTTCCTGCTGAGATTAACACACAGTTTGGAGGTGACAGCTAATATTCAGATTATTGTAAAAATGCTTGGTTTGCATGAGGACGGGGACTGTGGGGCTCGTCGGCTCCGACACGTTGAGAAGACGGCAGCCGCCTGGAGACATCTGAGCTTGTGGTGGACGCATGTATTCTCAGATATTTCATATTTATGAGCAGGCAGCAAGTGATCAGCAAGGAGAGCAGAGAGAGGCAGAGTGGCCTGAAACCACAGAAGGAAAGACATGCTGACTGAAGCTTAGCTTGTGTGTCACCAACAGTGGTGGCTCATTGTTAGCCACATTAGCAGCACGGCTCTATGGAGGGCAACGTCGGTCCACCGCTTTGGATGGTTTGCAAGGAAATTTAGTACAGATATTCGTGGTGCCCAGAGGATGAATCCTACTGACTTTGGTGATTCCCGGACTTTTTGTCCAGTGCCACTAGCAGGTCAAACTTTTCACTCATCCATTAAAACATCTCAACATCTGCCAACATCTGGATTGGCACAAAGATGATACGGCATTAAAACAAGAAGAATATCATTCGAGTTTTCGTTTCCAGGTTGTAGTTTCTGCCCCCCAAAAACTCCCAGCTCCTAAAGGCAGGACTTTTCAAAGGCCCAAGAACTATTGGTGGTGGAGTTTGAAGCACTCAACATCACTGGCTGGTCAAACACAAGCCTCGAGACAAGTTGTATATATATACATATATATATAGTTGTATTCAAGAGTGTATGCAAACACTGGCTCTTGCTAGTGTCAGTATTAGAACTAGGTAAATGTCTTTTAATGTTTGTATTATATTGCAAAGGAAAGAGCAATTCAAAGAAACCTCCCATAACATATTCTTAAAATGTCTCAAGGCATGTCAGAACAAATCACAAGTCAAAATTGTATTTTTACACCAACAGTATTGCTTAGCCTGGATCCGGCTTTAAATGCAAACACTTATAATGCTACTTCCAGGAAACCTGTTGGTATGGAGGCGGAGCATGCGGTTGTTGCACCATCAGTAAATCATTTCTGGGTGATTGGAGGGAGAATTAGTGCTAATGTCTGGTCCTAGGGGGGTTTCAGTGATGTAGAGCGGAGAGAGAACAGAGCTGTGACCTCTGGATTTCACCGTCTCTGCTGCTGAATCTGTGTGGATAGCGTGTTAAAGCCAAAGAGTCTGGCACGTGCACAAATGCATACTTTGTGTTTTTACTGTATTTCACGGCCTATTTCACGGCCTGCTGTTTGTTGAATGATTGTTAGATAAAATACCTGCCTTATGTCTGAAATAGACACGTAACGTGCGTTCTTCTTACTTCAGTGAAGAACATAATCTCCTAAACATAGTCACAGTGTGCTGTTACTGTCTTAATGGCACACACATTTCCAAACTCAACAATTTGTGGAGCTGAAAAGGATCTGTATGCGTTTAGTTCAGACATTTTGGGGGTTTTTTTATAACGAAAAAAGATTAAATATCATCTATCAGTGTAGCGTTACTGAATCGGTGCTACGTATAAGAGAGAGATCTCAGATAGCAAATTTATTCTGTAGATTGCAGTGTGCAAAATACTCTATGACAATCAGGGGGTCTCGTGTCGTGGAAGAATTGGCTCTACTTTTTAACAACTTGCCTAGCTGATGGCCCACAGCACATCATCCTGTAAAAAAGACATCAGCAAACCCGACAGGGGACAGACAACCCAGAGGAGGCCCCCTCTTCCATGCTGTTGACACTGCAGCTCTCCCCTGTGCCTTCTGCATATCGGCCTTCTCCACGGTCCAACATGTTGCCCTTCCTCCTGCTTACTCGAGCATGACCACTCCTGGTAACACTTGATACTAGGCCTCTAAGCTTCGAGGCGTGCTTTGCTTTGAAGCTTATGGGAGGTCGTGTTTTGGAGGTTGCAGCCCCTGGACAGCAGAACAACCCCCCCACGGTGCGTCAGATCTGCACAGTTTAGCTTTGCAGTAGTTCTGTATGTCTGCCTCTGATCACTATCAACAACTCATAATAATTCCACCTGCTGCATTCTTCTTCTAATGCTGCTGCTTTAAAGCAGTGCTCATTCGGTCAGTTAGCACTAGCCTCGTGCTCAATACGCCCCATCTGGATCGACACCTCAAATAACAACAAATATTGTGAATACTCGCCCAGTTATGCTCTCCGGTGTAAGAGCAGATGCAAAATTCCACGTGCATAGACATTTGCTGCCGCTTGCCAAGTAGAAGGCTATTCCCAAGAAGCCTTGCTCTCATTCCGATACTGCTGAAGGGCAAAAACATAATCCTGTGCCAATTCTAGCCTGCAAACCATTCTTGATTGTGTGCACTCCTTCCTTCATCTTCTCATGCTGCACATACGAGTGCACTGAGATCTGTGGGGCAAATAGATCAATGACACGCAAGAATCTACCTTGTAAATATTTCATCATGAGCGCCACGAGAAGCTAGTCCATGCTAATAAACATGGCAGCAAACCTAACCCAGACCCTTCACTGTTCTCAGCTCTTTACATAAGCATGCTTGGAAGATTCTTGAATATGGAAGTGGACCTAATCAGAAATTAGATTATCAGAAAACTTAATGAGGGTTCTGGTCCCTCTTAAGCATATACATCCAGCACACTCTGTCAAACATTAGACATATCTTCAGTAAATTAATACCTGCTGCTAAACCAACTTCCTGCCTCTTTGACCCACTCTGATTGGCTGAAATCTGCCATCCCTCCAGGATCTTTCCTGCACACCTCAGGGTCCTGGAGGCGTGCAGGAAAGATTGCGGCCGACCCCTCCCACCCCGGACACAAACTGCTTGAGACACTCCCCTCTGGCAGGAGGCTGCGGTCCATCAGGACCAAAACCTCACGCCACAAGAACAGTTTCTTCCCGTCTGCAGCTGGACTCATCAACAAGGCCCGGGACCCCCACTGACACCGACTCTCATACCCCCCCCATGACACCCCACTCCACTCCACGTCACAATAAAGGTAAAGTCTACACACCTGACTCAGTGTGTTTCACTAACGCACATCTTCTGGATGCACTATCTTGCACAAATATTCATTAAACTTTATACTGTGATCTTTTGCACATTCCCTGCACAAAACTGTACAGCTCATATTTTACATATTTTTACAATTTTAATAATACTTTTTGTCACATTCAGTTTTATATTTATGCTTCTTGACGTATAGTACTTGCTTTATCTTTCTTTATATTTTCTACTTACTGTGTTTATTGCTATGCACCAATATACCAAAGAAAATTCCTTATATGTGAAAACCTACTTGGCTCACTGTAATTGATTCCTCTCTTTCCTCTGGCAACGTGCTGTCTGCATTTAAAGAAGCTGTAATAAAACCCCTGCCTAAAAACTTAACCTAGATCGTGATGTTCTAAACAATTAGAGACCAACTTCAAATCCCCATTATCTCTACAGTTCTGAGCAGAACAGTAACTTCTAAATTAACTAACTCTATAGGAACAGCCTTCTTGAATGCGGCTTTAAATATTTGTGCAACATTAAGACTTGCTCTAATCAATAATCTACTTGCTTCAGATTCTCACTGATTTTAAATTCTCAGAAAGCACAAGCTTGACATCCAACTTTGACAGCGGAGACCACTGTTCACATCCTGTCTTCTACCAAATGTCAGCATTTTTAGTTCAACATTTTGGGAAATACGCTTATTTGCTTTCTTGCCGAGCATTAGATGAGAAGATTAATACCACTCTCATCATGTGGTTAGCTTAGCTTAGCATAAAGCCTGGAAGCAGGGGGAAACAGCTAGCCTGACTTTGTCCAACGTTACAAAATAAACCTACCGACACCTCTTGGACTTTCTAACTCACACATTGTATCAGGTTTGTTTACTCTGTACACAAACAGAAATGTAAAAATATAAAAATGTAATTTTATGGGATGTTATGTACCTAGCAGCTGGGAGCAGTGACTTCCTGGAGCCTTCGCATGTTGCTTGCCAAGACTTGAGATAGAACATATCACGTGTCTGTCTCAGACACCAAACACCAGTCTTTCTACTTGTCCTGCCACCACATTGTAAAGAAGAAGCTTCACCTGGCAGATGATACAGGTGCTCTTAGGATTCAGGCAGCAGTGGATGTGAGTCATGTCCTTACTTCAACAAGTGGATGCTGATGATGACCAAAGTCCAATCTCCCTGACGCTCACTATTTTCAGTTTCAGCTTCTGTGAGTTTCTCTTTCTGTTTCTCGCTTGTTTATTTTCTACATCTAACTTTTCTTGATGTGTCTCTTTTCTCTTATCTCCCTCTTTGTCACATCACATGTGCATCCATTTCTTTGAGATCTGAATCATCAGAGGCATCTTTTTACTTTCTTCACATCCCAGTCCCAGGGGAGGGTAACAAAATAAAAGAATAAACAGAGAAGTGGTAACTTGACATCTCACGCTCCTCTCCTACGACTTTCAAACGACAAAGTTGCTGGAGAAGAGTCAAACAAATGTTTTTCATTTGCTCCTGTCTGTATAAATCTGCCTTGTGTTGGTGTGCAGTAAGCGGACAAGAAGACGGACAGAATGTGAACTCAGTTGTTAGACAAGCCTACCTCTGAGGGGCGATTTCATGGCAGCCTCCACCATGCCGACAAGCAGCTGGAGACTCTTGGGGTCCTGGGCGAGGCCGGAGGCGAATGCTGCCAGGGCGTCTGCATGACGACCCAGGTACTGCAGGGCAACCCCCTGACGAAAGTAGGCCTGCAGGAAGAAGAAAAGTTAGACATTAACAGTTGAAGGGTCTGCCAAAATGATGTGACTGTAGCTTTATTTGCAGCCATGCTGGCAGCTCTAGGGACGGCAATGTCGGCCTGTTGCTCGCAGTAACAATGCTAACGTGCTGATGTTATAACCATGTTCAACATCTTAGTTTAGCGTGTTAGCATGTTATTTCATTCAAAACCAATATTGTCAACCTCACAGTGGTGCTAAAGGAAATGTCAGGGGATCACCAGAGTCAGTAGGGTTCATCCTTTGGGGACCATGAATGTCTGTACATTTCATGGGAATAAATGCAACTGTTATTTCAGTCTGGACCAAAGTGGTGGACCAACCGACTAGCCGACTGAAACTGCCATCCCTAGAGCCGCTAACGTGGCACTAGATGCTTTTATTATTAAGTGGAAGCTTTTACATCATCAAGAACTTCCTCTGAATTAAAAGTATCTTGTTTAAGTTGGATGGGTTAGTAGCCATTGTGCTTGAATGTGAGTCCAGCACTAAAACAGCATGTACACATACTGTAGTTTATACACACACACACACACACTTCATTAGGACCCTTGTGTATTTTGCAGCAAGATTAGAGACAATGAATCATGACATCAAATTCATGAGGAGGATCGAGGAGAAGACACACAAACACTCCTTCTTCTTCTCTCACTGTAATTCTGGTCTACCTCTCTCTTCCCCCCGTTTTCTCTCTCATTTATCATCCTGCCCTCCTTCCTCCCATTTAAGCATAATCTGTCATGACAGTGAATGAATGAAGACAAAGAGAAGAGGAATTAGATTACACGGCAGCTCCTGTCCCGCCCGCCACTTTCTGCGGCCACACTGTCTTTTGTCCTGTCCTCGTCTACAGACGGCGTCATTGAAACGAATGGAGCCGGGGGTCACGTCTAATCTAATGCATTAAGCCTGTAATCGGTGTGTTGGTGTTGGAGCAGAATGCAAACAGGGCACGGTGTCATTTCACTGTTGATTAACACAAAGTGGGATAAATGGTCGGTAGCGGCTGGGGCCATATCCCTTAAACAACTCGTCACAAAAAAGCCTGAAATCATTCACAGCTACAATGATAATATAATTATCTGTATTTATTGACCTTATACATTTTTTAAAATCCATTTCAGCTTTGTCTCTTAACTTGCGGTTGCCATTGCCTGCTATAGTAAAAACACGTCAAAAGTCGTACATTTCTCAAAGTTGTGAACACGTGTCCGCATTTTTTGTGGAGGTCATAAAGCCTGACATCACCACATCTACTGCAGATATCGGATTAAATAGACAATCTTTGGTGTTACCTACACGGTTAACCAGCTTACAACTAGCTTACTTTGTGGTGCAGTAGCTGTTGCTAATTGAAAACTAGACCTGCAATGCCACTTGGAGGCAGCGCGAAGCGAGGTGTGCACACAAAATTGACATATCGTAAGTTTGTATGTTGTTTTTGGTCTCCACCAACTCTTGAGGGAAATATCTGGCTTTTTAGCTGCTAAATGCTCCACTATGTTCACCAGCTAGTCGCTAGCACTATACAGTGATGTTTTTAGAGCTTTTCCACTGAGAAAAGCTGCCTCCTGACGCTATAAAAACCTGGCGCCTATATTACCCATAAAGACCGCAAACAGTTCAATTGGAGATTCAGGTGTGTTATGCTAGTAGCGGCTAATGTACTTAGTGGCTGATGTTGATTCTTTGTGGTATGTTGCTGCTGGCAGATGTCCACTATCAGGTGTCTGACGATGGAGCTAGATCATAATTACAATTCATCCTGAGGGGGATATGAGACATTTCATTCAAAACCACAATTATCAACCTCATGGTGGCGCTGGAAGAAAAATCAGGGAACCACCACCAGTCAGTAGGATTCATCCTCTGGGGAACATGAAAGTCTGTTCAAAATTTCAAGGCAATCCATCCAATGGTTGTTGAGATATTGCAGTTTTTTTCACATATGCAGCAGTACTCCCTCACACCTGCAAACAGACTTTGTTGTGTAAAATCAGCGGAGTTCCTCTTTGAATAGAGACACAGAACCTTCTATTTGACAGCAAGAAAGACATTTTACAGTAGTAGCAAATATATCGGTCAACAATGGCTGAAATACAGGACGGCGGCTCTGTTTTAGCTCCCGGCACTGATGCCAAGTGCCCATGCTGAGGAGAGAGAGACAGCAGCCTGCCCTCTGACCCTCATCCAGGCTGGAGAGGAGAGCAGCAGGGCTGGACTGGGATGAGGAGCCGGGCTGGTAGCTGGGGTGACATATGGACACCCCACCTGTCTGCCTACCTCTACTTAGCACTGCCGCTCAAATCTGTCGCCTTCACACTGATTTGGCTGCAGTATGGAGGATGTAGTGTTTCTCATTTAGCCATTCATGTCCTATTCTTGACTACATTTTACGTTTCCCTTGATTGAAGCTTCTGGGAAGATAATTTCACTCAGATGAGGATGATTATATCAGAGGCAGAAAAGTTATAATCACAGCAAGGTGGCCATTATCTTCGCACGACTGTGTGTGACTGAACGTACAGCACAATAGGTAAGGCTGAGTTGTTGTGTGTGTGTGTGTGTGTGTAGATGTGTGCAGGTGTGTGTGTCAGAGCTTTCTACCCCCATCAAGGGTGTAAACATGCCAGAGCCAGACAGAAAGTGACAGCAGGAAGAGTCTGCCTCCACCGCCACCTCCAGCCTCCTGCTCACACACATCCTGCCTATTAGCCCAGTCTGGCTACGCTGCCTGCTAAGCACATACAGGGGGTACAGTCCAGACAGTCTCACACACACACACACACACACACACACACACACACACACCAACGCCGCCTCTCGAACACACACAAACATATTTTCTGTCTCGGTTTTTCATCTCTCTCTCTCTCTCTCTCTCTCTCTCTCTCTCTCTCTCTCTCTCTCTCTCTCAGCAGTGTTCTGGAGCATCTCAGAAAAATCTTGTCAGATTAGAGTGTCTCTTCACAAACTGCTGCGGTCGTGTGTCTGGCGTGTCTGGTTTGCAGGTATTTCACACTGATTCCCAATCGAGCACTTAGACAGCCTCTTCAATATCAGCTGACAGGCCTGTGTCAGTTAAAGTGAGGTGATCAATAAAAGGGACAAGACTAATCCTGGCGGTGTGAGTGTGTTTGAGCCTACAGTACTTATATTTGTGTGTATATATTCTTTGTACCGGTGGATCTCCTTTCTGTCTTCATATATAAGCACCCTGGGAGCTTTTGGGGCTACGCTTATGCAGAAAACTAAACAAAAAAGGGTCTACTTTAAAGCGGCTAGAATCAAAATCTTTTATAATAACAATTTATTAAATGACAATGTGAAAGGGCTCTCTCTTAGTGATGAACCTACAGAGAATTAGCACCTGAATCTGCAGCTATCTGAGCTTTATAGCGAGTTTCAGGTAATTGTTTTGCTGTCCGAATTTGACTTTACTGTTTTGGTTCACTCAACCGCTCTCATAGCGTCGTTTTCTGATGTAGCAGGCAGCTGTTTTCAGAGAAAAAGCTCTAAAAACCCATTGTAGCGCTGTCACTTTTTCAAAAACGTAAATTGTTCGAACCCATATAGTGTAATGCATCCCCACTCCACCGATGTCCATCTGTCCATGGCTGGAGAGAGTGTTCTTGGTAACCTAACCTTTGGTATAGTCTATATTTCTTCCTGTGTGGCGTCATACAACTGTCTTGAGATTGTGGTGAGACTTGGAATTTTATACTGTGGCTCCAGTTCTGTCGTTATTCTGAAAATCTCCCGAAACACTGCCCATCCTTGCATATAAATCTATATGCAGGTATGTCGCTGTTATTTCATCTATCCACTATCAGGTGTACTGGGCCTGATGATGCCGCTAGATCAAAAGTTGATCATGAAAGTTATTACAATTTATCCTGGGGGGACATGAATGCCTGAACCAAATGTCATGGTAGTTTGGAGACATTTCACTCCACAAAACCACAAATATCAACGTCATGGTGGCGCTACAGGAAAAGTCAGGGGATCACCAAAGTCAATAGGATTCATCCTCTGGGGACCATGAATGTCTGTACAAAATTTCAAGGCAATCCATCCACTAGTTGTTGAGATATTTCAGTCTGGATTCAAGCGGTGGACCGAACAACTAGCTAAAAATGACTGGAGCAGTTCAAGGACTGTGTGTGTTTAAGAGACATAATGGCAGACAAAATGAAGGAGAGAGTGAGAAATATAGCGAGAGAGGTGCTATATGTTGGTGTGTCAGAGCAAAGGATGCACACCGGATGAACAGATGCTTCAATTACTGCTCGTAACTCACATTAATCGAGAACAGATGGCAACACAAGTGGCGGGAGAGAGAGAGAGAGGGTGAGTACGAGTGAGAGAGGATCACATAAACCAGACATGATAGAGATTGATGTCTTTGCGAATAAGAGAATCTGCCTCAAAACACACAGACTCTCATTTCATCTGGACACAAAGTGGATTGAGCCTTATTTCTTCCACCGGGTTGCTTGTGACTGAACAGATTTAACACTGTTCAGAGGATGTGGAAGGGGGAGATGTAGTTAGAGATGGAGGAGGCTGAGAGGAAAGAGAAGAGCTTCCTGACACACCTGGCAGCTTTACTGTTTGTCCCTTTTCTCACAAGGGACAAACAATAAACAGTACCTTACACTACAATTGACAAATAAATATTACTACATCCTGAGCATCACATATAAGAGCTACAGTTTTCTGGTGCAGTCCTCAGCGTGAAACTAGGGGAGGAATTATTGTCTTTGTTGAACAACAGGGATGAAGCTGATGTCACTTGGCCGTCAGTGAAAAACAGAGGGTTCATTCTGCTAAGTCAATACCCCACTTATCCCACAGTAGGAGGTATAACGACATGCTGTGTGAGTTGTGAGCTGTGTGCTGTAAACCTCGGAGAGTGAGATCATTATTTAAGAGCCTGAGAGGGTCTGAGGGAGTCATTAAAAGCAGCAATCTGTATTGTGAGGATGCTTCTTTGTAGAATTGAACGCACCTTATTACCAGGGTAAAGTATGATCAAACCCAGTGAATTTAAACCAGCAGACCTCTACAGCGGTGCACAGTTACTCACAGTCTGGGAATTAACAGCTCTCTCATCTTGCAGGGCGATGTGATTCAAACAGGTTCTTCTAACTGACTAGTCAGCCTGTAAAGCACTGTGGCAGAGAAATAATGCTGCTGAGCAAGCATCTTCACAGAAAACTAGAAACACGTAATCTGACACAAATAAGAAACAAACAGTCGCTGAGGCCATTTGGTAAAAAAAACCTCATTTTAACCTGTGAAACTGAGTCAACATGTAGACAATGTGTGGGTGTTAAAGACTGGGAGGTAACTGATCCCGTAAGTCCACATACACACATAGGCATTTATATTACCAGGAAACGGCATTATTCAGAAAAATGGTGTCTTTAAGCGATTATTATTATTATTATTATATTATTATATATGACATTATTAGACTGTTAATACTGTTGCATCAATGTTAGAGCAGCATTTTACTGTTGTAGCTGCTCGAGGTGGAGCTAGTTTTATCTACTTTATATGCAGTTAGCTAGTTTTAGCTACTTTATATACAGTTTGCTAGTTTAACTGCTTTATATACAGTTTGCTAGTTTAACTACTTTATATACAGTTTGCTAGTTTAGCTACTTTATATACAGTTAGCTAGTTTAACTACTTTATACAGTTAGCTAGTTTAACTACTTTATATACTGTTAGCTAGTTTAACTACTTTATATACAGTTAGCTAGTTTTATCTACTTTATATGCAGTTAGCTAGTTTTAGCTACTTTATATAC
>LKNJ01005067.1:0-26085 GCA_002120245.1 Maccullochella peelii | reverse complement strand
GTTAGCTAGTTTAACTACTTTATATACAGTTAGCTAGTTTAACTACTTTATATACAGTTAGCTAGTTTTAACTACTTTATATACAGTTAACTAGTTTTAACTACTTTATATACAGTTAGCAAGCCAAAAAGGTTCAGAACCACTGGTTTAATCTTCATCAATCAATGTCTTGATTGGTGATGATTAATGTAAAGATCAATAATAATGTAAATTTAACATGTTTCTTTAACGTAAAATCTTAATCTGAAATGTAACTAATAATTACATCCATCAGATAAAAGTACAATATTTCCCCCTGAAAGAAGGGCATATAAGCATAAAATGTAAATAGTAAAGTACTAAAAACTGTACAATATTTAGTTTATATTTTATTTCCACCGCTAGGCATTTATGCAACCACTCCTATTCACTGCCATATGCACACGCACACACTCACCAACTGTTCCCTGGTTAATCTGCATGAATATTTATCATTGTTTCACTGGGACACTAGAGAAGATGCTATAATTGAGTTGGAGTGGCCATAACCACTGTTTCCACTGGGACCAATAAAGATGTTACACTAGCAGCTGTGGGCTCTCTCACACAGACCTGCAGAGCCACTCTAATGGCTTCACAAGTCTGTGTACTGTAATATGTTCAACTCAGAAAAAGCTGTTAAGGCAGAGGTGCGTCCAAGGCTTTAAATTTTATTAAGTGGAGTTTTGCTTGACATAAAATAGTCATTGACCAAGGACATAGACGAGTGTATGCTTCTCTGAGTCTGTATTGATGTAAGTGCATGTAGATGTGCACTGCCATATGCAAGGTTAATCAGTGACGCCCCTGGCATCATATGTTGAGGGAGCCAACAGATTAGGCGTCGCCGTCTGTCTGATGTAACCAGACCACAGCAGCACATACCACAACCACAGCTCTCCTTACGTTAACGAACAACACAGGTCATTAACTGCAGCCAGTGGACACAACTGGGCTGAGAGGCAGAGCTTTACAGTAGTGTTATGAGTATTATTATTACTTGCGGTTTAAATTTCACTAATTATATAGCAGTTATCAGGGTGTAACTAACAAAAATGGAAACTATAAGGCCCCATCTTGAGGAAAATACTGGATATTTTCCATCTTTCTTTATTAGGATTCATGCACACTTATACTATAGCCACATAAACACAACAAACATAACAGCTCATCTCATTGAATTAACAATCAAGTACATACAGAACAGAAATATTCTATTTATCTTTTTGGCATAACAGAGGTAAGGAAGAAGAGAAAATCAATACATAAACAAATGCCAAAGAAGAACTAAAAATACATAAATATATGTGTACAAGATTAATAACACTACAGTAAAACTCATAATGAATTAAATAATGAATAAATGCAGCTTTAAAGAGAAGAGAGGGAGGGCTAACAAGTTTGCTAGAGTAACAAAAAAGAAACAAATAAAAAAAACTTTTATTAAAAAATGTAGTAGAATATTCACTACTTTCTTTTGGAGAGCAAGCCCACTGCTGGTTATAAAAACAAGCGTTGGTTCATTATCTATTTTGGTCAGGGCCACAGGATCAACGTTACAGGGTGTTTAAGTGCAAGCCAACACACGAGGACTACATTTTTCAATCTCCCTTTGAAATGTGATGTCTGGAGGTCAATGTAAAGGGCCAGCTGACACAACTTTCTCTTTTTATCTCCTCTTAAAGAGCCACAGAACCTCACTTCACTGCAGCTGTTCAAACACCTGATCCACTGTCTCAAACCTTCACTCTCCATCGGCTTCTAGTAAAACACGATTTCCATCTTGAACTTAACATACAAACCACGAGTGGGGTTTTTTTCATGCTGAAAGCCTGTGTGGATAGCCTGAGTGGGACGTCAACTCAGACATTTAACCTTGTCGTAGAGGCTGAATTACTCTGAACCGAGAGCTCTAAATTAAAGAAAGCATTTTCACTGTCACACACATACACACAAGTAATCCTAGTTAACCTCAACGCACAAGGTTGAGTCCCTGGGTGACCAAAAGCAATTCCCTTCTTCTTCTTCTCTCTGCTCTACTTTATCTGTAGACGCAGACCCTGAGTCATTCCCTCGACCCTTTCATGTATGTGAATACACTATCAGCCACCATCTTTGGAACAATCTACCTCTCTCTATACTGCACACACATACACACACACATACCGCAGCACTTACAAGAAAAATATGCATAAAAGGGGGAGTTGGAAGGGGAGGAGGACAAGTGGCCTTCTGATCCTGTTAACTGCAGTACAGCGGAGGGGTTTGGTTCTCTTACACCGGGTAATTAGGCTGTCACTCAACCGGCTGCTGCTGCTTTTGTGTGTGTGCGTGTGCTCGTGCAGCGGGCCGCCTGATCGTTTGATTGCCTCAGTGAACTTTGACCCTGAGGGAGCAAACATACCTGCTGGGAAAATGAGTGTGGGGTCAACGTGAAGAGCTAAGAGAACAGAACTGATAGAGAGGGTCGCAGAAAAATTAGAGAAATACAGGTTGATATAAACTGATACTTATTAGGGCTGCACAATGATAATGATTCTGCCATGTTTGTATTAGTGGGGAGATCTACTGCTTCAAACCAAGCGCTCCCAATTTCTCCCGAAGCTGTATCAACAAAAGACGAGTGCATGTTACTCCAAACAACACAGGCTATGACTTAAGTTGGCCAAAGAAATGACTCTGATCACACAGGAGAACATTTGTTCAAAGGTGTTAAACGCACACAAGAGACAAAGTTGATTTTTCTTAAATTTAGCATTCATGAGCTGTTTGTATACAAAAAAGCAGTGTGTCCTTTACCGGTAATGATCATATTTGTTTGTTCTGTCTGCATGAAGACAGACATGGATTACAATAAATATTTTTTCATAAAAAAATTGTCGAGAAGAAGATTCGAGGGAGAAAATTTCAGTTCTTATTCATTTGATTTCATTACAATCCTTTCCCCATCTCTCTCCAAGGCTCGTTCCCTCTCAGCTTCCTTCGCTTTCTATACTTTTTACACCTTTAACGCCTAAGCTGGAAGCATGGGCAACACCCTCCTGCTGCTCCTCCTCCTCCTCTCTTGGTGGTGCACCGTCTTAATTAGAGCCAAATCATCCAGGGAGAGATGAGGAGAGGTGGAGGACAGGAGGGGAGTGAGACAGCGTAGCGCACAGACCAGTGATTACTCTGGGGAAGACGCCATGCATGCAGTTCCCACTCACCGAATCAGGGCAAGGAGAGAACGCGCTCCTAATGATTCCCTACAAAGCTAATTAGAACCTCTCTCTGTATCAAATCCAGCCTCACAGGTTGTGATAATTCATAGAGGAGCAGCTAGCTAGCAAAGAGCATTCAGTCAGTAACCTACCATGCCTTTGGTCTTTCAACATGCCTGTTATCTGGGAGCACATTCCTGTTCCCAGTCGCTTCCTGCAACATGACACAGATGATCAGATTTTTATTTAACTGTGGTCCCAGTGCGTGCATGTACATATGTGTATTTGTCCCCAGTGTAATTGATCCATTGACAGCTCTTTTATTCAGCCTGGCTAATCCAATAAATGGATTATCAGTTTAGAATACAGCAGATGTTAGTGGAAGGGAAAGAAATGCACAGGGCCTTAATGCAGAAATACACACTTTTAATTCCAATTGACCCTTTCACTAAACCCCTCCCCCAGAACAGTGGTTGTCCAATCAAAGCATAGAAGGCCTAGCAAGCTTTGGATTTCTCCACATGTTGAAGCTGTGTGCATGGGGCCGTAGTAAGATACACTCTGATTTTAAGATTTTGGAGGTTGATGTATTTTCTTTCAGCCTTTCCAAAAAACCAAAACACAAAAGCAAAATGGTAAGGATGGTTTATCTGTTCATTAGCATGTCTGGCTAACTAGCGTACTACCTACAGTAGTAACCAACATTACTTGCAAGCTCAAGAAGCACATTACAACTTGCTACATTAATTTGTGGGGTTACAGGTTGTAATTAAACCTTGTTCATGACTAGCACGATCACTGTGTGGAAGCTGGTCCTGGATGCTATCAGAGTTTAGCATTAGGCTAGCAGCTCCGTCCTGCTCCTTTTTGGATTTGGGGAAGTTTATAACTTCAGCCAGCATTACGTTATATAACTTTATGTTTACCAAATGCTTCTGTTAGTCCTCATCCTAAAAGCCTTTTCTCTTTCAACGTTAAAACTGAAAACATCCTATAGTCAGCTAAGCAGCAGAATAGGGTTAAGTGTATATTTATGTGTATCATATTTATAATACTAGGACTTACTAGCTCTACACTGCAATACAAGAGAAATGCATTAGCCTTAGCATGGTATCATGTATGTATGTAGCCATCAAGTGCATGTCTCAGACCCTTTCACAGGATTGTTGTTTCAAAACGAGCCAGCTAGAAACAATAAAAAGTCAGCAAGGGAGAATTTTCAACCAACTCATTGAGCTAACATTAGCTTAATTAGCTTGCTAGCTGTTGCTGATATAATCTGCTAATGACAGTTGTTATTTCATCCGGCAAAATCGACAGTCGGCAGCTAGAAATGTGAAGCTGCTTTTATTTACTTCTGTGTAGAATTTCGATGGTAAATCTGCCACCTTTGTTATTGTGAACTACATGTGCCATGCAAGAATGGAGAGCTCGACAGGCGTGATGACAGGCTTCTTTGGTAATTTCATAAGAAAATGGGACATATTATGGGTGTGAGGTTGAAGTAGACCTGGTTAAAGAGGGTTTTAATGGCATTTAAAAAGGTGACAAAACCTTTATAGGCCTGTTGGCTTGCACAGTATCTCACAGAACACCGACAAGGCTGGAGTCCATTCTCGAAGCACTCTTTTGCAGATATTTTCTCTCTTTTGACATTTGACTCCTTCTTTTCTCACTGATTTTTCATTCTATTCCTTTCCTTCCTCCTCTGTCTCTGTCAAAACCTCTCTAACCACAGTCTCTCTAACCTTTACACGCAAAAAAGTAATTTTTTACTCTTTGATAAGGCAGCAAAACCTAATTTTAAAGTGTTATAGAAAGCTATGAAAACTTGTACAAAGAATCTGTTCGTTACTTAGTCCTCTCATCAGATTAATCAAACTTTTAAAGGCGGTCAGCGCTGCGCTCCTTCCTTTTTTTCCTCCAGCGTTCCACCTCTTCTGAGGAAGTTGTCTGTATTAAGATGGTATCAACTGCTTGGATGATCTGTTTTTAGCCATGCTAGCATCATGGTTCTAGCGATGGCAATGCCGTATGTCAGTCCACCACTGTGGCCAAGACAGAAATATAATAAAATGAAACAACTATTGGATGGATTGCCATGAAATTGTGTACAGACATTTATGGTCCCCAGAGGATGAATCCCTACTGACTTTGGTGATCCCGTAACATTTCCTCTAGGGCCACCATGAGGTTGACATTTGTGATTTTGAGTGAAATGTCTCAACAGCTATTAGATCGATTGCCATGAAATTTGGTTCAGACATTCATGTTCCCCTCAGGATGCATTGTAGCATGTAGCATGGCTGTAGACTTGTAGTCTCGTTTTCTTATTGACCCAAGTGTCAATATCAATAGACATAATGTCGGTAGCGCTGACACTTAAAGTACCAATCTGCCAAACCCTAACGCACACCGGCTCGCAGTGAGTTCATTAACCAGGCAACAGCCAAAAGCTTCATTTTAGCCATGACAGAAATAACGTTACAGCTGACATAATCTGCCGTCTGTGATGCTATCAGTGCGGCTAAAAATGCAAAGCACACTACTAAATATTTTCTACATTGCTCTTCCCTAATCAAGAGCGAGGAGAGACAAAAAGTCTGATAAAAGATTTGTTAGCGCCGAACAGATCCGGGCTTAATTTATGTTGTGAATACAGTGTGTTTATGAGCGCGACGCACGTCCTAATGTGTCACCTGACCTCATAAAAATACAGGTGCAACCAAGAATGACAAATAAGGAGATAGAAAGAAAGAATAAAATACACTTGAAGGAAAATAAGAGGAGATGGACTCTGGTAATCCAAACACCATTTACACTCTTTTCTTCTAATAAAACCTGTTATTCCACAGGAGATCACTCAGGTACGGCTGTGCATACGCCGAAGAAGCCGACATTCTGCTGCTGCTTTCACACACAATAATTATTAATGACACTGGTCTCAAAGGGCAATTAATTTTCAGCGTCCTCTGTGCCTCCATGTTTCCTATATGTGCTCTGCTCCCTGCTCCTTTATTCTTTCATTAACGCTCTGGCCTCATCAGTAAGCATGGCCCACTTTAGGCTCAATTTAGACGAGCTGCTTCTATATGAGCCAGCCAGTGAATTGTGATGTCACACCCATTGTCTGCCAATTACAATTCAATTTAGCAGAAGAAACGCACTGGAGTGTGATTACAGGCAATAGCTGGTGTGTGTGTGTGCATGAGAGACAGAAAGTCTCAGCGAGCTCTCATTGTATGAAGAGATTTGTGATGTTTTCCACCTTTCACTCAGCACTCTGAAGTGGCTTCCAGTTCTTCTGAGACGTTCCACAGTCAGTTGGCTTAGCTTTTTTCAGACAGCGTGACATTTGCACCTCCCCGCTGCCTCGCTAAGCCGAAGCAATGAATACTAGCAGGCGGCAACACACACAACATACTGTACACACACACACACTAGCTGCAGAAGAGCAGAGTCTGATAATACGTATTGGAAACCTGTCTGCGTTTTATGTGTCTCTCCTGTTTCAATAGCTTTTTATCTACATTATTTACAGCAAACACTCATCCTCTCCGCTGCCTCTGTTGCTTTGCTCACCAGTCAACTGAATGAATCACGTTGAACCAGATGAAGACTCAAAACAGACAAGAGGGAATACAGAGCTACACAAACTACACTGACATATCTCAGACGAACTAATTCACATACACATAATGTCCATCCACCACAATTCAACATGTCAAATCTGGTGCGTATAATCTTTTCTTCTGACTTAAAGGGCCTGAAAACTTATTTTCTGAAGCAGCTTCTCACTGTGAGTGATGAGTTCCTACATGGACACAGTCAAGTCCGTCAAAGTTTGAACAGTTTTTGGTTATTTCACATGAGAGAGTTCAGTATTTGTGTTTTTCTCTGAGGCTACATCCACACTAATACGTAGGTAACGTCCACTCGAGTGTTTTATCACAGTTTCAGATATAATCTCCGTCCATACTACACGCCTGGAAACGCATATCACATGACCATTCACGTGCACTGGGCATGCACGTGCCGGTGTAAACAAGAAGCAGATTGTCTGCTCTGCGTTGGTTGCTTAGTTGCAGGAAATACTACGAACGAAGAACAGCAATGGTGAAAAGTAAGAACAGAGATTTCTTTGCTTGGACTGACGACGAGGTGGAACTGAAAAAAAGTGTTGTAATTCGTTATCCATGTTGAATTAACTGCTGGTAGTCAAGGCTGATGTTTGTTTTCTTCTGGGAAAGGGTCTGGAGGGCAGGAGTGGATGAACCCGGTTAAAGAGTAACTGGGACGCTGTAAGAAGTTAAGCGAACGCAACGAGGTAGCGATCATTTCATTGGTTAACACTACAGCTGACATTCTATTGGTTGGGGAATTTTGACAGGGTTGTTGCACAGAAAATAAGAGAGCAGAGCAGAAATGTGAGAAGCAGCCTGAGTGCGAGGAGAAGGGCTAAAGCTGGAGCAGGAAATCTGCACAAGCAACAATATATCTGAGTGCGAGCGTACAGTTTGAGCAGAAGCAGAGCAAATCCAAGCGCAAGCAGGGTTTAGAGGGAGAGTATTACAAAATCTGAACATGAAATCAATAAATCATGCTCTCGAAGTGAAAGACCACACTCTTGATTAAAGATAGGAAAATAGCCCCATACACGTGATATTGGTGTGACGAATCAGGGAAGGACACGTCGTGGCTGATAAGACCCAATCAGGAAGCGAACGTGGGCGTCTGCATCATCGTTTTAAAAAACGTCTCAGTTCCCGCTCGTCACCACTAAAACACAACCCCGGAGTTTTCAAACTAAAACAAGGTCAGCAGCATTTTCAAAGGTCTCTGTTTTAGGGGATATAAAACGCCGGAGTCGTGTGGACGCTCAGTGTAAACGCAGCAAAGTAGTGGATAATTAGTGTGGATGGAGCCTGAGCTCCTTTCAGTGGTTTAACATGGGCGGGGCTCCGTTGAAATAAGGTGACATTATCAAGACATGTGTTATAACACATCACCTTGAATATTTCTAATTGCAAAAGCAATTAAGATGTTGACATCTTAATTAACGGTTGAAAGTAATATTTGAAAAGTTTAAATAATGCTTTAAACAGTTAAACATGGGGTTAGAAAGTTTAAAACAAAGTGTCAAAGGCTCCAGTCCACAGTGACAATTGTCCCATTATGATTTCTTCTTCTACTCTCTAAAGTTTTACATCCTCAATATAATTTTTACCCTCCAAAAAGTTCGCTGTCCACTTCTGACAAGTCGTCTGTTTCAAAGCTGTGTTTGTTGTTTACAGAGAGAGCGTGAAGAACAGCGAGTCGGGGTTCTCAAAATGATTAAAGAAAGCAGAAAACATCAGACGCCTGAAACTACATGTCAACCCCACATCAATAATAATAAAATCAGCTGACTTTCTGAATGTTTTCAAAAGGTTGAGGGCCACACACACTTACACACGCAAATAAACACACACACAGTGAAATAGTGGTGTCCTCACACTGTTGGCTCCACTGAGACTTGAAGCAGGTAGGATCACCTCACTATAAATAGGTCCAGCTACCAAACACACACACACACACACACGTTACGCCTGTTCATTCTGTTATTCCCATCATGGCACAGACCCGTCTTTCACCTTCTCCTCCCTCTCCCGTCAGCACAGTGACTTTCCCCCCTCTCACTCCATTAGGTAACCAAGACCTTGACTGTAGGCGCCTCTCCAGTTTTTCTCTGTGATCAGGAGTCCAGTCCTTGTGTTCATATGTCTGGAGATGTGCTCACTTCACTCCAACCCGCTGTATTCTTTGTATTCAGTTTAGTATGAAGGCAGTTGGAAAGTGTCCCGTCCTTGTCAGGCAATCTGAAGGACGGAGAAGATAACGTAGAGATGGGTGTTTGAGCGGCGAAGGTTAAAGGGAAACTGGCATTTGTCGACCTGCGTTGTATGATGATGTAACATTTTATTCACCGCTTCTGTTGTAGAGATTTTGGAAACGGGGACTCCGACAAGATCATAGACTGGGGAAAAGAGAGCAAAAGCGAATTTTAGAGGCAGCACAATTGTATACAAAGTCAACGATAAGACAAGTGTGGGTAAATAAATGCTTGGGGTGGTGCCAACGGAGGCAAAGATGCATCCATACAAGTTGAAAATGTTGAGCGAAACATTTGATTAACTTGCAGAGAGAAGAAGAAGAGAGACTGGAGGAAAATAACTGAAAAAACCCCAAAACGAAACAAAAAAAAACAGTTCCTGTTGAGATTTGAGATCCATTAGAGTCTGAGCTTTCCCACAGACACACTCCACACAGACAGTATGTTGCTAACTAGCTACAGCTAACGTCTGAACAGTCGGTGAACTGGCCGTCTGGGCCAAATACTTAGCTTAGCACAAAGACTAGAAACGGGGGGAAACAGCTAGCCTGGCTCTGTGCTCAGGACACTAGCATCTGTAAATCTCGCTAACTAACAAATTATATCTTGTTGGTTGAAAAACAACAAATCGCCGTTTTACGGGGGTTTTATGTGCCGGACTATTTCTTAGTTGGGACCAGTAACGTCCTGGAGTCGCTGCTGGTTGCCTGGCAACTGCTCCCAACAAATCTCTACAAGGGAATAGTGGACAAAATGGACATAAATTTGAGAACCACCAAATACCATAATTTCCCTTAAAGATTACACAAACACGAATAATAGAGTGGAAGTTCAGTGCAAACAGGGCAGAAAACAACCTAACGACATGTACACAAAACACACACACACACTCAGTGGAAACTGGGCAGTAGGTTGTAAAATAATGACTGCAGCTTATCTTTGATTCCAGTGCCACGTAGCTCATTTAAATAAAACATTTCAAAGGTGTTTGTTTCCACTCTTCTCTCTCCCTCCCAACTGGTTCAATCCCATTTGTTTGCCATAAAGCACACTCACACACTCACACACACACACACACACACACACAAATCTATGCACACACACTCAGCATTTCCCACCTGATGCTGTTTAGGGACACGAGGCTTGCTCTGCCAACTTTACAGCGCAGTTAAAAGAGTCACATTTATTCACTGAGGCACGTACACAGTGATTTGTGGGCTGGTGACGTAAAGGTGGGAAAAAAGTTCACAAATAACTACATCACTTTAAAAAAAACATTAAATATTTTCCTGAACTGAAGCACAGAAAAATGTGAAATCCC
This sequence comes from Maccullochella peelii, assembly GCA_002120245.1. NCBI lineage: Eukaryota > Metazoa > Chordata > Actinopteri > Centrarchiformes > Percichthyidae > Maccullochella > Maccullochella peelii. The sequence continues at coordinate 15,674 of LKNJ01005067.1, read as the reverse complement.
TGAATAAGTGTTTTTCTTTTAATGAAAGAAATCATCAACCCGCTTTGGCACAGTTGAAGCGAGTTTAGAAAAAAAAGCCCAGTAGACACACACTTTAAACACATTCACAGATAAAGTGAGTCATTATAGACAGATGAAGTGAGACTGGGCCGACGTTACAGCACATCTGTTCTGGTTCAGCGGGTGTAAAGTACCTCAGAGGAGCTACAGAGAGACTGTGTGGTGATGTGTGACAGCAATATGTCATTTAGTCGCTGTTACAGACAAACTTAATGACAAAAGGCAAGAAAACACACCGAACATGAGGAGGAGGCGGAGCAGTGCAGGCACGCACGGTCCCCCTCTTGTCTATATTCTGCTTGCATGAAAGAAAAACGGTTTTATTCGTGCTCCTCCTCTCCGGAGAGAAGCAGTGAAAAGGATGAAGGGAGGAGCAGCTGAAAGGAGAGGAGAAAGAAAGGGATTCATATCATCGTTGGGAGAGATTAGGGCTCAGTGAGAGACAGTATCTCTACGAACAGACGTGGTGATAGGCGTGAAATAAACGGGGAGAGGTATACCGAGAGGAGGGAGACAGAAAACATGTCCCGGGGATATTGGAGCCGTGCAGCTCTATCAACATGACGGGCCCTCCTGAGGGAGCGTCGTCCTCTCAGCCCAGAGATGCACTGCATTTCTGAGGGAGGCCGAGAGAGAAAGTCTGGCTTTGGTCTGCACCGAGGGACCCCCTTTATGCATAAACCATTTTCTGCTTCTAAAATTCAAAGAAGGAAAGAGAAGCAGCAGACACTTTAAATGTAATTCTATTCATCACTGAACACAAACTTCCCATTTAAGCTACTTTCAGCAGACATCCATTAAGACTCCTGAAAAGGCTATTTTGACTAGTGTGTACATATCTCTGATATGCTGTGAATATTAAGAGTTAAGGACCAATAACTCCTAACTGTATTTACTTTAAATGATCAGAAGGACAACCTGGTTAAAAAACAGACCATCGTATGTAAACTGCTTAGTTTATGAGGGGAGAAATCATGTTAAAATCATTTCTGATGCAGACAAACCTCTTATCTCTGAGTTGTCGTCATCATAGTTGCACATAATGGCACTCAAACAGTGGTTTCAGACCTGCAGTGCATCTTTTCCCTGGATTAAAGAAGAATTACTTGGTGGACACATTCAAACAATATGTCTGACTGAGCCCTCGTGCAAAGAGGGGTTTTAGTTGCAGGGCTACGTCTAAAATCAGAGGCAGCTTTAAGCAGCTTAGCAGCATCGTAAGTAAACACATTACACCCAGTGCATTGCCAGTCTGAAGGAGCAGAGCAGAATATGAAATGTTTCATGAACTCCTGCCGGGTAAATAGCAATGCCTCAGAGAGAGAGAAACTTTTCATTTTATGACAGGTGAGTCAACCAGCAGTAGTGCTGCTGAGCCCCTGAAACCAACGCACCGGCTTTTTCAGGGGAGTTACACTGACAACGATGCACTCATGAAACGAATATTTAAAGCACCTCTGGATCAGCTCCAAGTGGAAACACACTCACACACACATACTGTATATACAGTACAAGTCACACAAATGACAAAAGCCTCAAACATTACTGAACTTGTATATCATTACAGTCAGCCTGCTCTCCTAAAACTCAACCAGCATGCAACAGAAATCTTCCTCACTCTGCCTCCTTAATCACCTTCATATACTTCTAATTTGTTTTGAGGGAAACGTAAGTGCTGCCAGAATTATGTACAGCGGCATTTTTTGTTTAGCTTGTGTTACAAACTGGGGGAGTGAAATTTGAAAGTGGTGTCACTGCCTCTGTTGAGTCGATTTTGACGTCATTGTCTTTATAAATTTGTCTTTCAACTTTATAAAAGTGCAGAACTAAATCACTTGAGTGAGTTTTAAAACAGCATTAATAGATTTTTCTTTTTTGGACACTTGGGGGGAACACACTGTAAACACAACACTGACATACAGTATTATCACCTGTTAAAGTTGTTATGGCAGACATGTTAACAAACAGTTGCTCCAGAAGACACGGAGTAACATTAGCATTCGTTTGGAGTCGTGTTTGAGTCACCTGATGAATATTCCCTCTTTTTTAGCTCTGTTTTTGGTCTCCACCACCTCCTGAGGGAAATTTCTGGCTCTTTAGCTGCTAAATGCTTCGCTATGTTCACCAGCTAGCCGCTAACTGTGTCTGCCTGCTGTTTGCTGCTGGGCAGGCAGCGGACTGTGAGGTTTTTAAAGCTTTTGTTGCTGAAAACGGGTTGATGAGAGCTGTGAGACTGGACCAAAACAGTGAGGTTGCCGGCTGTAAAACCAAAACAATAAAAACATTGATTAGTGCAGCTTTAAGAGAAAACTTTACAAGGCTAATAAATGTATTTACATAATATAGTACAGTTAAATAGACTTACACTAACATACATAATACTCATAGATTCCACGTTAATCCACGTTGGATTAAGACTATATGGGTCAAGGAGAGATAAATAGTCATAAATCAGCTACTAATGAGGACAAATGTGAGCAAACATTAATATACCTGCTCATTAGAGATGAAACTCCAGAGTATAATAAAATGTAACTGAGGCCATCTAACTGCATGCTTCATGTTTTAAATCATATTCATAAAGCAAATTATAAAGGCAGATACACCAAGCCCACATATTTAGTACTCCTCCTCCTTTGGGAAGCTGATACTGGCAGGTTTAAGTCCAGGTTCAGGGAGGTCCCCCGGCTGGATCAAGGAGGACAGACCCATTCACAAACCAGCCTGGGTGATAGGAAAGGTCCCTGAGCACCCTTCTATATATAAAATGCTAATTATGTCTTCTTTTTTTTTTTTCACACCATGCCTTTTCTCTCAGTCCTTCTTTCTTTCTTTCTGTCCTGATTTTAATTTCATTTCATTTCGTTCTTCAGATAAGATGACCCAGAGGCAAAAGCTCAAACAGGCAAACTGTGTGCGTAATAAAGCTTTCTGCACAAGTGTGTACTTCCTGTATATGTGTGTTTGTGCTACATGGTGCCGAGCAGAAAGGGAAAATTGATTTTATGGCATCTAACGTCATTAAATAACAGCCTGATTGAAAGTAACACATCGCAGCTCATCTCACTTTGACTGCCCTCATGCTGCAGAATAAGAGCTTGAAGACACAAGGGCTTGTGTCTTCATTCTGAGGCTTCAAAATAAAAGCACCCGAACGCTATAAGAGTCTGCTTTAACGTGAGCTTCTTTAAATATTCATCCTTGCAACAAGTGTTGAAAGGAAGTATCCACGGATTTTCAAAGCCCTTGGGAGGCCGATAACGGCTGTACAGTAGACCTGCAGCCACACAAACACACTCTGCAAGCGGCCCACCGAGTCTCTTTCAGAGGCTTTCGTCACCCTGTGAGAATCCTGAGGCGGTTATAGATGTAAAACCAGAGATGTCAGGTCAGCATGGAGTCTGTACAGAGAAACCAAGCAGATTCTCTTACAGGTCAACACTGTTTAAATGCACGATTCTGAAATTTGGTTGAATCTTAGTAAGAAAAGATGAATTCCTGCACTGAGTTTATTACAAATGCAACATTTCAGTCATTGGCATCAAATTCACAATATGAAAGACTCAATATCCAAACTTCACAACCTTAAAGACAGTTTGGACATGACTGGTTATTCAACTCCTATTGTGAATAAAATAAAATAAAAAATCGCCTGTTTTGCGTCGCCCCTCTATTTTTTTCAAAAATTATTTCCTATTTCATAATTTTTTCTATTTTCTCTTGTATTCTATGGATTTTGACATTTATTGTTTGTTTCATTTTAAGAATGTTTTTATCGATTGATGTTGTCATTTTTGTCTCAGCCTGTGGTTTTAGTATAAAGACTCGGCATTTAAAACAGTGACGTTTTATGGTGAAATCAATAAATTTCAATGGAATTCAATCTCGGGAACAAAGTAAATCCACTTTGATAACAGAGAACCGGAGAGTCTAAAATGGGGGAAGCTAGCGTAGCTTATTAGCTGTGTTTTATTTAACCTGCTTTATTAACAGACGACTGGTTTGCAGACAGTTATTAGACCCGCGCCGATGGAACGAACATGTCTTTTAAATAAACTGTGTGAACGTCTTGTCCCATCAGCTAACCAACAGTTAGCAAGTGCGTTAGCTCACAGAGCCTTTATCCCTCTATAATAAACCTCTTGTAAACTGCCCAGTACACAGAGAAAATAGAAGTAAGCTAGGGGGCTATTGAGACTGACTAGCGCTTGCATGTTCCCAGCTGGCTAGCGTGTTAGCGGTTAGCTTGCCAGGTACAATAGTTAGTTAGCCCTGTGAGCACTTAGCTTACATCAAGCTTCTAAAACCAAAGATCCACGTATGAACTTCGCTGTGCCACTTCCTGGTGTGCCCAGGCCTTTGAGATTGTGTTTCATACTGTGAGTTTGATCACTGACGAAGGTCCATGACCGAAACGTATCTCTGACAAACTCAAGTGTTGACAAATTCAACCTTTTCTTTCACTGATTTCCCTACGAAAACAACCTGTTTACAGTCAACTATGCAGGATGAATCTACGGCTCCTCTTCTTCCTCTCATCGTTGCCATTAGCACCAGCAGCTGACGGTCTGGCCCGATCAGTTAGCACACTGCCCACTGGGAGCTCTCCTGTTATTACAGCTCCATCCTCCACTTCAGCGTCAGGGCTCACACTCTTTCCAGAGGAACAGTGTCGCTCTCTGTGATCTTTGAGCCAGAAACTAATTTGGTTAGGCAACAAATCCCCTGCCAGTTCCCACTACCCACTCAATAGATGGAGGAGGTTTTAAAATATCAGCAACTGCCTTCTCAAACATATTTTCCGACACAGTGCGAAGGGTTACTAATACTAAGAGTCTACAGGCACGCTAGCAGCTCTGTGAGGCTGTGCTTACTTACAATGATGGTGCTTTAAGCTAAATGTTGACGTTAGCATGCTAACCGGTGATGGAAGTACATTTAGGCTACTCAAGTAATATTAATAAACTTTATTTATATAGCACTTTCCAAAACACAGTTACAAAGTGCTTTACAGTAAAAGTGAGCTCTTAAAGCGCTTAAAATTCTAAATACAATTTTGAAGTACTTGCATTTTGGAATTTCCATATTCTGTTACTTTACACTTAGTAATAATTGTCAAATAATATAATAGTGATAAAACACTCACAGAGGCCTTTTTTCCCGCATAATGAGTACATGAATTTTTGATACCTTTAGTATATTTTGCTGATAATACTTATGTGCTACCTTAAATATTTTCAATGTACTTGTAATTGAGTTTATTTACATCGTGGTAAGCTAATACTACTTTTACTTAAGGAAATGATCCAAATACTTCTTCCATCACTGACGCTAACATGCTCACGATGACAATGCTAACACGCTGATGTAGTTTTGCAGGTATTTGGTCATAAACGACAAAATAGTAAGTGATTACAGTTCATCCTGAGGGGAACATGAATGTGTGAATAAAAACTTAATGACAATCCATCCAAGAGACATTTCACCAAGAAAACGCAGACATGTTAACCTCACGGTGGCGCTAAAGGAAGAGTCAGAGGATCACCAACGCCATTAGGATTCATCCTCTGAGGACCATGAAAGTCTCTGCAAAATTTTGTTCCAAAACATCTGGTAGATGTTGAGATATTTCAGTCACACCTCTGTGTTTATACCGATACATACTCAGGGCTGCAGCAAACGACTATTTACATTATCAATGAATCTGATTATTAATTGATCAGTCATTGAGTCTAACAATTAAAAAAAAGAAAGGCAATGACGATGTCCCACAGTGTCCAAAGAGACCAAACCCAAATATATTTAATTTACAGCAGCAAATTCTCACATTAGAGAAGCTGCAGTCAGTGAAGGTTCAGTGCTGTTCCTTTGATAAATGACTGAAACGATTAATCGATTATCAGAATTAATATTGTGCAGATTAATCGACTAGACTAATCATTTCAGCCTCTTAAACAGTGGATGAATAATAAAAAATGTGCAACAAATTGCAAAGCATGCGCATGGCCACAAAGAACTAACAGACATATCTTTCATTAGCCTGCTTTACATTTTATGTCACTTCTGTTTGTGGTGACTTTATGATACTTAATCTTAATAATCCTCCAATGATCCTACGCAGACGTGTTGCTGCAGTGTCTTTGTGAAATGCGGGCTATTAGCGGATTATCCTTAATAAAGTGTCCATGACTGCGCTCTCTGGAGGGGTTTAAACAGCCCCGCTGATCCCAAACGGTGCCAGTCAGCCATCCGACACATTCCCACATCCGCAACTTTCTGGAGTCGACTTAAAAAGCCACAGCTCACTCACCTTCTTCCGGGGCTGCCATTTCATCATATTTGTAAACCAGATATATGTGCAGCATCAAAGTGTCACAGCAGCCGGTGTGGAGCGATGTGGACGCGGCGGCAGAGGCATCTCAGACCCGACGTTAGAGCTTCCTCCGCCGGCTTGTAACAGCCAGACGCGCCGTAAAGAGAGCTGAGCGGGGTGCTGGAGTTAGTTATTTACTTAGTCAGTTGTAATCCCGTTATAATGACACCGGAAGCCCTCCCGGAGACACCGAGCAGAGTGCTGCTGCTGTACTGTCCGCCGGGCTCCGGTTCGTGCATCCGTGCGCTCCGGCAGCTTCAGCGGCTCTGAGGACTCAGCTGAACCGAGAGCAGAGAGAGCTGAGGCGGTAACACTGATACTCTCTCTCTCTCCTCCTCCCTCTCTCTCTCTCCCACTCCCTCCTCTTCAGTTAGTTCATGTGTTCATTACTTTAGTGTTGCAGCTGGTAAATGTGGGACAAATTATATATTTATATATATTCTATACACTGATGGACCTGGGGATCAATAAAGTCCTATCATTTATTTGCTGATTATCTTTTGTGTTCTTAATCTAAATCTGGAAAGTAACTTAAGTTATCAGACAAATATAGTGGAGTAAAAAGGAGGCCACAATATTTGCCTAGTAGAAAATACTCAAGTAAAGTACAAGTACCTCAAAATCGTAGACTTTAAGTACTTGAGTACTTTAGTATTAGTAGTAGTATTGAATATGTGGTATTGCTACTTATTAGCCATATAACTACCTGCAGAATGGGTTAATGTATAAATACTTATAATCCAATATATGATTATGAAATGGGCTTTTCTGAATAATGAGTACTTTTACTTTTAGAACTAGTATATTTTGATGCTAATACTTTTGTACTTTGACTTAAGTACAATTTTAAATGCATGGCTTTTACTTGTACTAACAGAGTATTTCTACAGTGTGGTATTACTACTTCTACTTTAGTAAAAGATCTGAGTACTTCGTCCTCGCCTGCTCTGTATATTTTGGTGGCATAGAGAATTGAAAATGCTATAAATGTGACGGCAGCACATTTACATCAGACTCTTTTCCATTGATCTTTAACAACGTAATTATATTTCCACATTGATCGGTGCAGGCACATTGTTATTGCCACTTGTAGGGCTTCTTCTAGTGAAGCTGTATCTCATTATCTTGGTCCTCTGGGACATTTTAAAGCAACTTTAAAGATTAAGTTAGTTAGTTAAGATCTGTGATCTGTGAAAAATGTCCATGATGACGTCTTCAAATGTCCTGTTTTGTTAAAACATCAGTCCAAAACCTCAAGGCATTCAGTTTACAATCATATAAAACAGTGAAAAGCAGAAAATCTGAAAATGTTAGCATTGTCATTGTGACCATATTAGCATGCTGATGTCAGCTTTTAGCTCAAAGCCCCACTGTGCCCAAGTGCAGCCTAAATTAGCTGCTAGCATGGCATGTTCGTTTTTGAGTGAGGTGCTCAATGTGAGTATTGAACCAAATTACTTAAGTATTTATTAATGCTGTACTGTATCAATCAGATTTTCACTGAGAGCATGGATTGGAGTACGAACATCAAGGGTTGTGCTCCAGTAAAGATGATTAATATTATAATATTGTCATTTCAGAAGGCACCAGTAAAGACTATTACAGTGTGATCAAACAAATAGCGGGACTTAAAGAGAACCAAGCAGGTTAGAACATTTTCCACTGACCTTTTAAAATTAACTGACCTACTTTAAAACTAATTGGTTCATGCACATTGTCATATATGCACATTAAAAGACCCTTTTCGGTTGGAGCTGTATTTCAGCATCTTCAAATGAAGAGGCACACAGATACAAGTGCCACAAACACAATAGTAGAAAGAGCAGAGAGTAAAAGATGTTTGCAGACTGGGAGAACCCAACACCTCCCTCTCTGCGTCTCTGCACTCAGGGTGGCAGGGAGGGCGGTTTGAAATCGGAGCTGAGGGTATATTATTGGGGATCAGGGAAGTTGAGAGGGCAGGGACACTGGGTCCCAGAGAAAAGCCTCCAGGATCCTTTACCCTCCATAAACAAAGACAGAGGGCAGCTCTAACACCCACAAGCCTGCAGAGCGAAGGAGAGGAGTATCAGCGATGTTGGTGAAAGACTGTGAAGGTGCCCGTAGGGAGACTGAGGGAAATCAATAGAGGATGAAACAGGTGTCACATAATTTGTGGTTTGTCCGTAAGGCTTTTCTTACACACAATGGACACTCTACTTAGACACATGTGGAGTCCTGAAGCACCGAAATTGTCTATTACAGTGTATCTGTGGGTTTAATGTGTGTGTGTGTGTGTGTGCAAGACAACAAGGAGAGAATGAAAAGGAGCAAAATCGGAGAGGAAACTCACAGTTACATGACAGCTGAGTAATATGTACCTACAGGACGGCGTGAGAGCTCCTGATAATTAATGTGCCATCGCCTGTCTCTGCTTTACAGCGAGGGTATCTGCACTGAGACTGAACTGACATATGCACACACATACTGTAAATACACACAGCCCTAGAAGGCACAACATGCACGTCTTAAAGGAGTAGTTTAACATTTTGGGAGCTTATTCACTTTCTTGCTGAGAGTGACCCTCGTGTCTGTACGGTAAATTTAGAGCCGGTTAGCTTAGCTTAGCGTAAAGACTGGAAATAGGGGGAAACAGCTAGCCTGAAGCTGTCCAATGGTAACGAAATACACCTATCAGCACGATTAAAGCTCCTTAATTAACACGTTATATGTCATTTGTTTATTCCGTACAAAAACGACACAGTTATGAGCGGTTATTTGTCCATCTATTTCTTAGCCAGGCGCAGTGACCTCCTGGAGTCTTGTTGTCAACAGGAAACCAGCCTCAAGTCTCACGAAAATCACTGCACCCAGCCAAGAAATAGACAGGCACATAACCACCCGTCAAAAAACACAACTTCCCTTATTGTATGGATTAAACAATCGAGAGAGGACGTGTTAATTAAGGAGCTGTAATTGTGCTGGTGGGTGGATTTTATTACCTTTAGACAGAGCCAGGCTAGCTGTTTCCCCTTGTTTCCAGTTTTTATGCTAAGCTAAGTAACTGTAGCCACATATTCACCATACAGACATGAGAGTGGTATCGATCTTCTCATCTAACTCGCAGCAAGAAAGCGAATGAGCTTATTTTCCAAAATGTCAAACGATTCTTGTAAGCAAACGGCTGATTTTCTTCTTCATCATCATAACTGTTTGGATAAAGCCGAGCAGGAAACAAAAGGTCAAATTCAAGGCGTGTACGTCATCATAGGGTCAGAGTGAACGGCTAGTGTGTTTGTGCATGACTGTAATGGGTTCCTCGAATCAATAGCAGAGATGAACTTCACCGAGTGACAGTGAAGGTAAATTGTAGTGAAGGATGAAGATCACCAAGCCCATTTCCAATAATAGAAACACACACACAGTCTGAGGTGTCCGCTTGTGTGTGACTGTCACGTCATTTAAAGAACAACCTAATCTCCAGGAATAAACGACCCAGGGCGAATTAGATTCAGAGGAGAATTTCCACTTCGAGCTCTGTGTGAAGCCTCACTATGGCTTTAATTTGGTCATCAGCTGAGCGATAGCCCCGGCTTTATCACTGCAAGCCATCTCAGCTGACATCAGCTGCTGCTATTGTTCAGTGTTGCATTGCAAATAAAACGTGTGTAAATATGAACACCACCTTAGTTACTGTTGCTACATCCGTCAAGCTTTCCAATCTAACACGGCACATATGCAATTTATAATAAGTGGCAGATTTACTGTTGACTTTCCTAATAACTTAATTCTTTGATTTTACACAGAAGTAAACAAAAGAAGCTTCTTAATTCTAGCCAACCTTCAATTTTGCTTTTTTAATCAGATGTAGCTAGCTAGCTAACTAGCTAATTACTGCTAACTACGTAGGTTGGTTTAAAACTCTGCCTCCAACTGAATTTTTAATGTTTCCAGCTGACTTGTTTTAAAACGAGAACCCCGCAGAAGGGTTTTAAATATGCACTTGATGGCTACATACATGATATCGTGCTAAAAGACTGAGGCTAAAGCTAACAGGTACCAGGCAGAGGACATGACAAGACATGGAAATAAAAGGTGCACAATCGTCCTTGTATTACAGAGTGGCTAGTCAGTCTAAGTATTGTGGTACAGTATTATAAATAAGAATGTAATTAAAATATTATTTCATTCCAGCGTAACTCTTTTTGGATGCTTACTATAGAAATACATACTTGGACAAACGATACAGAGGTAAGATGTGTGCTTTGTTGTTTCAAACAATGTGTTTCACTTCTAAAAGAGAAAAAGCTTCGATGAGGACTGAACATAACGTTATACGTCAGGTAATAAGTTTGGCCAGAGTTGCTGGAGTGTAAACGTGGCCAAATCCAATAAAGAGCAGGAGATATGTGCTAATGTTAGCCTACACGCTGAAAGTATCCAGGACCAGCTCTCCCACGCTGCATGTTCCAGTCATGGACGGGGCTTTTTCTAATGTAAACTGTACCGGAATAATGTCACAATAATGTAATCAATGCAGCTGATGATATCTGTTAGATTATTAGTTACCACTGTAGGAAGGTAGCTAGTTAGCCAGACATGCTAACAATTGCAGTTTACGTTACAGCAGGTAAACACACTGTTCGATCCATTCCTTACACTTTTACTCTTTTGTTTTTGGGAGTTTAAAATGACATAACCCTGCAAACTCTTTGTATACCGAGTGTGTCCCGTACTGCAGCCACATGCACGCCGCTTCAACCATGACAGGCCTGCTGTGCCTAGCTTCAGTTGTTAAGCTATGATGGGACAATTGCTGTTTGGGGGAGGGGTTTAGCGATTGGTCAATTTAGCCAGGTGATATACTGAAAAAGTGCTCTTCGCACCGATGAAGACTGCCACAGAACACTGGTGGGTTCATGACCAGTAAGAACACAGCACCAGCACTCTCTGAAGACCACCTCGCTACCTCTTCCTGAACTGGGGTTAAGCTCTTAATTGAGCAAATGTTCCCAAAATAAATGAGACAGCAGCTGTGTTATGTGGTTGTGTTGAGGAGCTGAGGAACACAACCACAAGGCCCAGAAGATCAAGGCGGGCAGTGGTGATGTAATGTGGGTGTAACTAGTTGGGTGTAACTGAGAGACGGGAGGAAGAAGTGAGGATAAGGTAGCAGATGACAAGCAGCACCTCCTCTTGATACCCCCGACTGTCGCTCTCGTGACTGCTTATGAAAGCTTAATACTGGCCAGAAACGTCTCTCTCTCTCTCTGAGTTCAAGTTAAACCTTCACACCATCATGATTAGTTGTGATATCACAGTGTTGATGCCGTTTCTCTAAAGACTGATGAAACCGAACACCTGTCATTGCATAATAAGCCGCAAAGGTTCATTAAATAGATCCTCTGACTTCACACAGAACAGAATATCTCAACAACTATTTGATGAATTGCCATAAAGTTTCGTACAGACATTCAAAGTTCCCAGTGGATGAATCCTAATGACTTTAGTGATGCCCTGACTTATCAATTAGCACCATGAGATTGACATTTGTGGTTCTATTGGATGGATTTTTTTGTCTTTTTGGAAATAAATGCTAAATCATATAAGCTTTCGAGTCACATCACCAAAATTCATCTTAGCGCTTAACAAGACTCAACAATTAAACAAAATCAACCGTAGCAGCTTTACAATATTATAAATGCTGCTGAATGTGTGAGTGTAACTGCAGTAAAACAGTGTTAGTGAGGAAACTGTACCAGGACCAGATACCACACATGTACAGAGGCACAAGGTGGGGGAAAATATTACATTACTGTCTATGGAGGCGACCGAGCACATCACCCTGAGCTCTGGTGATTGATACGAGGTGTGACGGGTATCTGCATGAGTGTGTGCATGAGAGAGACTGAAGGAGGTGAGAGGGCTGAGGAAAATAAATGATGTTCCTTCATCCCCTGCCCTTGTCAGACGACGTGACTGACCGTCATCTGCATCCTGTTGAGTTAAGCAGCCTGAGAGGCCCTAATGCATGAATTCTCCCAAAAGACATGTGTGCATATGCATAGCCAAAACACCAACCCACACACACACACACACACACACACACACACAATAGCATCAAAAGTATGCAAGTATGTAAATGTGCGACTGAATAAAATATTTTGTCACGGATTTAAACAAAACCGATATTCAGTATGTAAATGTGTTGACTGTGTCAATAACATGTAAAGTGAGAGCTGTTGGACTTTGGTCCCTTGTGTGAGGTGGAGGCCTTCGGGGAGAGCGTTGTCTCCTGCTGTGTTCACATGAACATCAAAGACAAACTGACTGCTACAGAAAACTGAAAACCTTCATATCTGTGTTAAAGAAGCCCAGTTTCAAACAGCACGACATGCGACTGTCTGCAGCTGAAGCACCAACTCTGAAAGCTGCTACTGCTGCTGACGTGTACAGCAGCATTATGATGAGATATACCTGGCAGGCTGTTTAGCTGTCAAGGAATAGTTCAATATTTTAGGAAATTATTTTGTTTCCTTGCAGAGTTAGATAAGAAGATTGATACCACTTCTCGTGTCTGTACGGTAAATATGAAGCCTAGAGCCAGGACAGGGTTAGCTTAGCTTAGCATAAAGTGTCCGGAGAGAAATATTTCCAGCCTGTAACCATGGCCGGCACTTGGATTTTTTTCTCTCCCAGTACTAACGGGCAGCTTGACCAATAAGTGGGGGTGCTAAGGAAATAGTCGATTTTCATGACTTTAAAGTTACTTTATAAGGAAGTTCAGATATGGCACAAAGCACATTCAGCATAAATGTAGTTTTTAATTGAATTTGGCCAAAGGATATTCAACAAAATGGCTATACAAGTGGACAGTTAAAATGCTTTACATACAGTTTTACTACATGTTTATGAATAAGATGCCAGCCCAGTAATGGCGGCTTGTTTACTTCTGCCTACGACCTGGTAGTCTATACTGACACACATACACCAGGCGCATTGTTTCCACCCTTCAATACTGCGTTCGGTGTTGGATGTAATCACTGCAGGACCTCAGTTGAAGGTAAGTAAACTGTCTACACTCACTGCCATTGTATGAATGTTGTTAGAGCTACACATGGCTCGGAGACCCCTCTTTTAGCTAACAAATGAGGACTAACTACAGTACCTTTGTAATATAACAACTGACAACTTGTGCACGGTGCTCGATGACAAAAAAAGCAACACTGCAACAATCTATATTTCTTAAAGCAGCATTGTTATACATGGAATGAACCGGAGTGATTTGCCAAACTCCACGGAGGCGAGTTTGTCCAGAAACGTCTCTCCTGCACACCGAGGACGACTCTGTGTGACAGAAGGTGAGCTCGCGCCAGAGTCTGAGACCTCTGTGTTATAAAAGCAGAACTTAAGTTTTCCACTTTTAAATGTTATATAATCTTCTGTATGAATACGCTACACTACATTCAAAATGTACAAATGATGAGGGCATGTTCTGTATACGTGACAGTTCATATGAGACGCCATTGTGTTAGAAACCCAGAGTTGATGTTAAATCACACACACCCTTCAGACGCCATCAATAATGCAGCAGCTGTTTTTCTTTGAGTGTGTGTGTGTGTGTGTGAGAGAGAGATTTGTTTATGCTCATGGCTGGTGCCAACCTCATTGTTTTTTCATGAAAACTGTAAACTGCATATTTACAACCTGTTACAAGGAGCAAGCAAAGGAAACACAGAGGCACTGAGACGCCGGAGGTATGCAAATAGCATTACAGTTTGAAGCTGGAGTCATTAATATACACTTCAACTCCATATTTCTGCTGCAAAAATACAATGAACTTTTATGTAACTCATACATCTCTTTGATTCAGTGTGTTTCACAGCAGCACAGGCACAATAATGTAATCCGTAGAGAAAACCCAAGCGCCAAACTGGCTGCCTGGCTTGCCTCACACTATTTCTGTGATGAGATAATAAAGTCAACCTTGACCTTTGAACCCTGACCTTTTCTTCAGAGGCTGGAAGACGTGTTTGTCGGAGGGGCTGAAAGACGAGCCGGGCTGCATATCTTCATCAAATCAAATATCAGTCTTATTCATCCCCCTGACCGGCATCATCACTCTGCCTCCACGCACACGCACACACACACACACACACACACACACACACACACACACACACACATCACTACACAGATACACACACACACACACATCACTACACAGATACACACACCATATGTCAGGAAAGTCAATTTGATGGAGCACTTTCCACAGCCAACATGGCTACTAAACACACACCTTGGCAGTGATGAATGTAGTGGCTCGTTGTGTGTGCGTGTGCGTGTGCGTGTGTGTGTGTGTGTGCGCACTGGACTGCGAGACACAGATTTAGTATGTGTGTGTTTACGGTCTCCGTTCTGTTCAGCTGCATTATTGACACATTTACTGCTGCTTTTGTTTTAGAATTTAAAAAAACACTTTTAACGCACTGCAGTCTGTGCAAATAAAAACAACAACATAAAGCATCTAACGTCACGGAAATAATGAATGAAATGCAAAACCTTCAGAATGAAGTAAACCTACTGTAACCCAATGACAGTTTCCCATAAATCAATGTAAATGTTGGTATCTGTAAGCGTGGATTAGTGTCAATACACTTTGCCATCCATTGCATTTTAACAAGACTAAGGTGCAATGTTTTGCTTTTGGCCGGTGCAGTTCTTTTGGCTCGCCACTTGCAACTTGCCAAGTCGACAGACTATGGCGCAGCGTAAAGGACAAAATAAAGACTGCTGAGAAGTCTGTGGAGGCTATGTCCCTGCTGAAGCCAACTACTGATCTGGCCAATGAGAAGCCGGCGCCGGTACCCGAGAGGCCGGCGGTGGGAAATGAGAAGCCGACTATTCGTTAACTTGGCTGGTCATTAGCCTCCGAGGCCGGTAACTAGCACGCTGAGGCTGGCAACCCGCTGGATCGGCTCCTGGCTGGCCTCAGCATGTTGTTGATCTCCAGAGGAACTTTCTTTTCAAGTCAAACAACTTCCAGAAAATATAACACAGCAGCTCTCAGTAGATAACTCCGACTCCGACTCAGGATTTCTAATAATCCTGGAGCCAGTGAACATTGGGTTGGACCCTGTATGTGACCCTGAAGGTGCACAATGTCTAAAAAATTAAAAGAATTGAAAGAATCCAATTCCCTTTTGTGCCATCTCTCTCCCCCCTCTCTCTCTCCCCCCTCTCCCTCTCCCTCCCCCTC
>LKNJ01005066.1:0-26085 GCA_002120245.1 Maccullochella peelii | reverse complement strand
CCCTGCAGCTCTGCAACCACAGGTCGAGACTCCGCAGCTCGTATCTAATATGAGCTGAACAAATTTCAAACAATTCATGCATGAAAAAACTTGAAATTTACTGCAGAAGTGCAGGTATGGATAAAATGTTAAACAACAGCAACAAGTTAATTTTAATACATCAAATGTTTCTTGGTCCTGATGATCAAATTAAAGTTTCCAGTGAGTCTGAAAATGTTGGTGCACAGTGCTGTTTGAGTATGAACTGCCATGCAGTGTGGGTGATCTATGCTGGTCATTAGTAATATTAGCATAACTTGCTGGCATAGACTTTTATGATTTGTGGAGAAGATCGGTTGAGCTTTCAAGAGACACATTGGCTGTACAAAGCAGATTAACAGCATAATTAAAGTGACAAATTGATAAAGATAGTCAGGTATGAAGCCAAAATTTGACTTGTGTGAATGAAGACCCCAGGTTTTAAACATTTGTACAACTGAACTATATGCTCACACCTACAACCGCCATACTGGCTGAGTATTTACAGCTGGCTTTTATTGTCTTACAGATGGAGTTATTAAAAAGTCATAAAGCATGAAATTTGGCCTGAGACTGTTTTATTCCAGCAGAGGGCAGCATGTGACAAGAAATTAAGTTGACTTCCAAACTGGAATAAACTTGTTTCATCCTTTTGAAAGGATTTTAGGCAGAGAGCGGGAAATCCAACTCGTCACTGCAATGTCTAGTGAGCTGTTAATTCTTTCACAATGTTTTTGTACTGTGATTTGAAAGAAGACAAACCACAAAAACATAAAAGTAAACTTCTGCATCTGATGCCCCCTCTCTAGTATTTCAGCCACTTTGCTGCTGCCATCATAACAGCACATCACTGCCGATTATCCATTATTGATATGACTGACAGCAAATCCTTCAATGGGAGCTCATGTACAGTATATCCTCGCTCTAATGGGGTACATTTTTTATTAGTGGTATTTTCCTAGAAGCCAGGCTTCCTCTATTATTCAAGCCATAATTTAAATTTCAATGAATCAGGGCATTCATGGATGACCTCACAGTCACCACAGAATCAGTCCCAGGCTGCCGGTGGATTCTGCAGGGGCTCAAAAAGCTGGTGGAGTGGGCCCGGATGCGTTTCAAACCAGCCAAATCCAGATCTATGGTGCTGAGGAAAGGGAAGGTGGAGGACAAGTACCGGTTCAACATTGCAGGCACAGCCATCCCAACCATCACAGGAAAGCCAGTCAAGAGCTTAGGCAAGGTTTTTGACAGCTCTCTGAGGGACACGACATCCATCCAGTCGACTTGTATAAAAGTCCACCAAGCTAGCTGTGCTGCTGGAGCTAACAGTTCCATGGGAAGGTCGATTGGAAGAGGCTTTTGAAAGGAAGCTCGCCAAGTACGCAGGACTGGTCAGCAACTGAGTGTGTTGTAGTCTTGCTTATTGAAGTTGTTGTGTCATTGTCTACATGCAGACACAACAAGCACAACGATCTGGCATTCAGTTCTCATTAAGCTCAGTTCTTTCTCTCTGCTCAGCGACGCCGAGCTCAGAGCTGCAACTGATGTGCTGGAAGCTTTATTACAACAACACTGTTGTTGGACTGTTGTTGCAAGTGGATTTTGTACGTACAGATCTTGAAGTAAAGCAGAGTACAGTCTGCACCATCTGGCTTTCAAAAGAATAAGCGAGCTGATGAAATAGAAGTCAAAGTGGGAATAACAGGGCAAGGTGAAGGCTTAAGAGATGTTACAGTGGTCATTTAGGCTAAACACAGTGTGGACGTGGTGGTCCAGTGGTTTGTGAGAGTGGTTTCAGGGCGTCTTTAACGTTACACAGTCTCAATGATAGCTGTCATCAACTGCTGTGTTCCCACACATTCTGCCTCTTTTTTTCCCTACAGGTGAGAAGCCAATCAGATAAGAAGTATGTCATCATCCTCTTCATCACCCCTCCCCCCCAAATATGTGTGTATTTGCTTCACCTCCCATTTGCATCCACTGAAAACCACCTAAAGGGCAAGTGTTGCAAAGCGCTCTCACCCTGTTCAGTTCACATACACTGGAGTGTGACCTGTACATCTGCACGTTCAGCCAGTAGAAACTCTGCTGTGGGCTTGTTACTCACTGAAAGAGAATCCAAATTGGATGTGTCTCTAGCGTTTTACAGAATTTAAACTAAAGGAAAAAAGAGATGCAGCAAAGCCTGTTGCCATTCTTAAGCAGATTGTGATTTAACACTGGGTAATAGGTAACTAGCTCTCACCTCCTCAGCAGTCGTCCCCCCCTCTTTCTCAGATGAAATTACAGACCTTAGTGAGTGTGCTTTGCTGTCCAGCCCTTTAATTGCATCACTTCCTATTTTGGGACAAATTACTAACCATTAGCTGCCTCAAACCTGTCTGGCGTGAGAAAAACTCACGCAAACCCACCTTGTCTCTCGTGTGGCAGCCGACTTGTGTGTGCGCTCGGAGAAAGAAAGAGGCTTTTTTTATTTAAAAACAAGGCTCAACAGCCGTACTGAAGTTGAAGTACGTGAGAATGATATGTAACATGGCCCTGTGAGGCTCTAATGCTCATTACACCAAATAAAACAAAATTGTTGGATGAATAACGGCAGCTATTTGTAGATCCTTACCACTGATGGGGCAGAGAATTGTAAAGTTACAGTGTTCACATGCTAACATGCTATGTTAACATCAAACCTTAAAGTCTAGCTGAGCCATGAGCCACGCAACATTATCATGTAAGCAATGCTACAGCCTAAGGTTAGCGTCAGCATTTTAAAATTTTAGCATTTTGCTTGATTTTGCGTTTTTTCATTTTTTCAGTATTGGTCTATTTGAGTATATGTATCACACACACACACACACACACACACACACACACACACACACATACACACACAGTGCATCTTCTTTTGGAGCCAAACTCTTAATCTGAATTAAATGCTAAACATGCTTGGTGTTTGCCTGTGGCAGGGAGCGCCCGGCGAGTCACAGCTCGCCAAACAATGATCTTAACATAAAAGGATGGAAGCCCCTCACACTCCCCCCAGAACCCCCTCACCTGGCCCCCTGCATACCTTTGACACACACACACACACACACAGACAGACAAAGAACCCTGTTTCAGCCTTGAGACAAGGGACAGGGAGCCAGTGTAGTCCTATAGCAGAACATCCATGTAAGAATGTATCCCTATCTATAGACTTTTATTGCATTTGTGCTAATATAGTAGCACGAGTAGTTATAGTATAGTTCTATCGGCAGGTGTTTGTGTTAGTCAGTGCAGCAGCTTTGTTTACTGACTGAAGCTCAACCTCATTTTCACCTAAACAGAAGTCTGTGTCACTGATTATTGCTTCACAGCGCTGATCCAGCTGCTTCTGTTGTTAGCACTGGCTTACACAGGCAGTGTAGTAGGAAGCAGCAGTAGCAACCAGGGCTGCATGTTGGAACCAGTATGTGAGCGCCTCCAGTTCAAACTGCGGTTCCTTTAAAGGCCACTAGGTGTCAGCTAAAACAAAACTCAGACTACATTTAAGTGAACAGGTGTACTTTCACTTCCTGCTTTGTTTTTGTCCAGCTCTCTGAATGTACAGTCTGATGTCCATCCCTAACTTTTTTACCATATCTCTCATTTCCTCTCCTCGACCTTACTCTTCACTTCCTGTCTTTTGTCGTGCCTCTCTCTTTCTCTTCAACCCTCTCTATCTTTCTATTTCTCTCGCTCATCCTTTTGTCCGTCTTCAGAAGCAGCCCGGCTCGTCTCTTTGTGCCTCTTTGTGTCCTCTCTCAGACGCCAGCAGACCTCAAAGTAGACAAGATCCATGAAGGGAAAGGAGGTGAAAGAGACACTGGTGAGAGAGAGATGGATGGAAAGCAGACTGGATGGATAGAGTGAATGGGTCCAAGTGAAGGAGGAGGCTGCAGTTTAAAGTAAAATGAATCCTCATTCATACCTGTGGTCACATGATACCACTGTAACTGCACTAAAGCATTATTATCATCAATATTCTACAATTTAAAATGTTTTAGTAAAGTAATATTGGATCAAATCACTAATAACATTACTTTTTGCTCTTACAAACAAGTTGTGCGATAAACACCTTAAATTAGGACTGGAACAAATAATCTAAATCTAAAACAAATGTATTAATCAATTAAACAATTTTGATATTTAATTAAGTGTTAATCTGTGTTTTATATCATTGAAAATAGAAAATCTTGGACGAGGATAAACTCCCCCCAAAAAACCCTTTTAACGGGGAAAAACTGGAAGAAACCTCAGGAAGAGCAACAGAGGAGGGATCCCTCTCCCAGGACGGACAGACAGATGTCATGTGTACAGGATAGACAACCATAATAAAATTACAGTATGGACAATAATGATGACAAAATTATGAATAGATTGTAAAATGTGCTTTTTAAACCTCATAGAAATCTTCCCATTAGATTTGAACATTTAGGCCTGATGGTGGCACAAGTCAGAGGATACAGGACCAGATATCTTCCCCTGGTCAGAAGTGTTGGATGGATGGTTGGACTGGCCGACCCACAGGCATCAATAACATCAGGGTCTGATCTTTTCTCCAGGGCAGCAAAAGCAGAACTCATATGAGGAACAAAAGAGAGAGAGAGAGAGAGAGGGAGAGGGCCCACCACGAGTGTGTGTGGTTTGAAGTATCTTGTTGAAGGAGACAAAGAGAAGGGCACGTAGGTACCTGCCTCACGCACACACACACACACACTTTAGTCCGCTGTCAACCCCAAACATACCCTCCCCGGCCCGCAGCACTTCAAACATATCCGCCCACAGCACTGCGTGTGACATTTGTGTGTGTGTGTGTCTCAAAGGCCTATCTGATCCAAAAATGGGAGGCGGAGCGTCTGAGGAATGCTGGTTCAAACAGTATTTACTCAATACTGTTATCATCTGAATGTACTGAAGTTATGGCTGCAGGAGAGGGGATCATGCATTGTGTGCACGTATATGTGAGTGTGTAAAGCATGCATTAAGAAAGGTTTTGACTGAAGACAGACACTAACAGATGGAGTTAGATAGAAGCGTCTGGTTTTCACTACAGGGTGAGGACAGGAAGCTGCTCTTAGCTTACACCAACACAATTTGAATTTGTCAATTTGGATTCCATTCACTCTCAGCCAACTAAATATTAAAACACTCTTTTCCTCTCTGGCCTTCTTTCCACACTGAGGCCACTTAGACCAACGTTAGCCCTGTGAAAAAAGGCAGCCTCATTCTTTTCAGTGAAGCCACTGAACTTTTGCCACAACGTCATCCGTCATCCGTCAAATGTGTGCGCACATTCCTGGTACATTATTTTGTAACATGAACGCTGTGTTCATACTGTTAAAAAATGAAATAATTGTCACTGCTCAAACTTTCCAGAGTTGTAAAATGCTGTTTCATAGTGTTATAAAGCGTTTCTGCCTTCAAACGCTTCAACTGGACTCAGTGCAGCAGCGCAGGTGTTACTGTTCACCTGGTTAACAGGGAGCATTCATGAGTCATGATCAAATCCCTGTTTTACAATCATTTGTTTACGAATGAAACCAGTGACGACAACTAAAATGTAAGTTCAGCTACGTTCCAACACACTTCAAGTTATGAATGAAACCTGGAGGCGACAAAAAGGCCCAGCAGAATAACGACGCTGTCTGTTCCACTCCTGTGACTGTCCACACCAAATGATAGCTGTAGAAGAAGAAAAAAAAACGTGCAATTTTTGTATTGTTCTGGTGTTTCAGGGTGCGGTGCGTTCAGGTGCTCCTTGTCAACCTGTAAAAAACTTTAAATGTAAATACCAGCCACAAACTGGAGTTGGAGATGTTCACCTGAAAAACTTATTATAAAGTTGACCCCCGCGCAATGGATCATGGGATACTGAGGGCTGCAAAGGATCCACTGGTTGTGTCCTTGAGTGTGTGTGTGTGTGTGTGTGTGGGGACCAGCAAAGGGTTTAGTGGGTTCAATTAATGGAGCAGTTAGCAGTTGCCATGACAGCAAGTGGCCTATCCCTCACTTCTCCTTTGGTCTCCTTGGTAACCAGGAAGTAGATTAGTTATAGAGTTGAGGAAGAAAGGCGGAGAGAACGAGAGGATTAGTGAGGTGAAACAACAAGCCCTCTCTCTTTATTTGTCTCCCAGCTTTTCTCTTTTTACTCCTTTTTCTTTTCTCTGTTGGAAGATGACAGGACTCCATTTCAAAGCTTTCCATCCCTGTTTCCTTCTGCATTTGTTGATCACTCCCTGTCTTTTATATTATCCTGAGTCTCCCACTACGCTCTACGCTCATCTTACATTTTGGTCACCAGGCCACCTCTATGCATCGCAATACGTATACATGCGCTCACAAGTTTTAATTTTAACCGGATGAAAGCAGAACTCTGATTATTAAAACATGAATAATTATATAATTGTAGCTGTCATAAAAGTTTGCTTGCATTGCATTTATATGTGGATACTTCAACATTTTGAGAAATCTGTTTATTTGCTTTCTTTCTGAGAGTTACATGAGAAGATGGATTACAAATCTCGTGTCTGCACATTACAGAGTGACACAGCTAGAGCCTTAGCTTAGCATAAAGACTGGAGGCAGGGGGAAACAGCTAGCCTGGCTCTCTCCAAAGTTCATAAATATGCTCACCAACAACTCAACACCACCTATAAACCACACTGAGACCAAGCCCAGTATCTGTTCACGTTAGTCAAACGTTAGTTGGTCCATCCAGCCACACTCCTTACCAGATGGTGGCGCTATGGTACCGCATTATTTGCCAACCACCGTTTAATTAAAAGAAGACGAAAAAAGCTAACTGATTATTTTTTTAGCATGTCAGTGTGAGTGACAAACTGTCTGTGACACTGATTTAATGCAGTTGCTTTTACTTGCCACTGTGCTATTTCAGCATCAAACTGCTCCATGAACATATGTCTCTTATCATGTCTCCCCCGTCTGATCCTTTCCTGCTGCTATGTTTAAGTTTTCCTTTGCCCATTGGCAGAAAACTAATCTGCAACTTGCAACAACTTGTTCCAGCTTCTCAAATGTGAAAAAGTGCTGCTTTTTTCTGTTTTATATCATTAAACTGAATATCTGTGAGTTTGGGCCTATTTTTGGACTGCATTTCTAACATATTCTGACATTTTGTAGACTAAATGATAATGATAATTTAATAATAATTGATTAATCGCTAATGAAAACTGGTGCAGCCCTAAACTAGCGCACGCTGAGCACACAAGTGTCTCCAGTGTGACCTGTGAGCCTACAAGCAGCCTGTGGAATGTTCTAGTGTGTCAGTGAATGAAGCTCTGCTGCATTAACACACTGCCTCGAGACTCCTTTAAACTTCAGGAGGTCACTGACCCCTGCCCCCGTGTGTGTGTGTGTGTGTGTGTGTGTGTGTGTGCAGAGTTCAGCATGTGTTAGAAAGACGACTGAGGAAGTAGATGTGTGAGGTTTTTGGACTCTGGACAGTGTAGACAACGCACAAACACGGAAACAATTTCACCTGTCCGACAAAGGTACCTTAACTTTCTGTCTCCTTTCTTTTTCTGTCTGCTTCCCTGCAGGTCCACCAGTAAAGGATTTGTCTCTGATATTAAACATCCTTACAAACCAAAAGCCCTGTAAATATTACTTTGACTCACCTGAGCAGCTGTTATCTCTGTGTGTGTGTGCGTGTGCGTGTGTGTGTGCGTGTGCGTGTGTGTGTGGTGGAAAGAAACCCTTTCATCTTCTAAAGTGGTTCCTGTAGCTTGATTAGATGGCAGTGCTCCAGAGTCCATGAGGACACACACACACACACACACACACACACAGCTGCTCAGGTGTTCCCTAGAGGTGTAGAAGCTTTAGCCCAACGACTAGAGTCTGTGTATGCAGAGGGATTGTATGAGTGGGTTTTTTTAGGAGGTTTAATTTTCAAAAAATCAAACCTGAAGTTATTTCTGATGCTCTGAACTTTCCACTTACTGTAATTGTACATTTCCTCATACACTTTTTTATTGTCTTAATATTATACACATTTCATGCATCCTGTAAAAATGATTCATCCTAAATTTTTTCTCAGACATTACCACTCTGTGATTTTTTTGATTCAACAATCTCCCTAGAAAATATGCCTGAACTTGTTGCATTCTGCTGTGAGTAACGTTGTGTTTGTTTCAGTTCAGATGTGGGAATTAAAAAGTGGGAAATGCGTAATTACTGACCTCTGCACATTTGTGAGACTGTACTTATAGGCGCAGTAGTTAAGTTGAGCTAAATGCTAACATCAGCGTGCTAATGTACCCGCTGATGTTTATAAGTTATACTCCCCTTAATTAATTAATTTATACAAACCTTTATACAAGTTAAGTTTAGGCATCCAGTTTGTTTAAGAAAAATGCTGCAAGTTTCTTGTGATGAACTCTTGTAATTTACCATTTTTGTGTGCACCAGCTTTTCCTTTACCTGCCTCATCGTCTAGTCAAATTCTGTTGCAAAATTCCTAAATTTCCCATGATACCTTAATTCAGCAACCCCTAGAAAATATGCCTGGGCTTGTTGCATTCGGCTGTGAGTAACATGTTGTTTGTTTCAGTTCAGATGTGGGAAGTCAAAAGTGGGAAATGTGTCATTGCTGACCTTGGCACATGGAAAAACGTCTGAAAACCACCTGTGATGAAGTCTTTGTTTGGCTGTGACACCGTGCCTCTGCAGACACTGCGCCCAGGAGCCTCCTCACCAGTTCTCTACTGGAGGAAGAAACAGACACCAGACAAGAAAATGGACTTTGAAGTGCAACGTACATCACAAACAACTCTTTTTAAAATGTCCTTTAATGTTACCTGAATAACAAGTCAACTCAGCATCAGTCGTCCTCACACATCTACAGATACAGTGTAGAAAAAGAAAAGGAAATTGAGGGAGAACAACTTATTTGGAAGGACGACAGCAGTTCCCGGTGGATTCAAACTGAAGACTGTTGAGTAAAAGAGGATTATTCTGGTGTCTGTTTCTCAGCGGAAGGACGAAGCCTTTTCTTCTGTGACATGAACCATTTACAGTTTAAGAGAGTGAGTGTTGAGGTGGAATACTGAGAGGACACACTGCCTGTCTCTCTCTCCGTCTGTCTGTCACAGAGGAGGAGGCAGGAGGACAAAAGTCTGACAGCTCCTAGGGAGAGAGACGAGATTACAGAGCGACAGAGAGAGAGAGAGATAGGAGGACAGATTATAAGCACAGAAGAAGAACGACAGGCCGCTCACTGTCTCCTGATGTTTAACCAGCAAACACACAGTCATACACATTCATATATACAAAGGCAGAATCTCCCTAACTAACTTTTATTGTGTAGCTGTGGTGCTAACGAACTGTTAGCATAACCGGCAAGAACTTTGGCAAAGTATTGCATTGTGATTTCAACCACATCTCACAGTCTTCATTAGCAAATGGAGTTTGCTCAGTTGTGATTAACTTTGGTGACATGATAACAGGTGGTTGTATGTTTGTATATCAGCTGGGCTGATACACAACAAAGTTTAGTTCTAACTGAGTCAACATTTTCTGATCAAGACCGTGAGATGTGTTTTGAAAGCTCCGGATAGAGCTAGTAAGTGGACTTTGAGTTAAGCTTGCTTTGTCAAACTGCTATTCCCGAAGGTCAAGAATGATTTTTTACGTGCAACATTTATTGATATCCAAGCAAAAATCACTAAAATATTTGTCATAGCAAACAATTTGGGTCTTAATTGGCAAGTCAGTCTACAATTTCTCACACATTATTACAACAAATAAAACAAATACATACATACATACATACATGTCAAATACTATATGTAATTGTAATAAAAAATTAAATCACTTCTACACCCGTACAAATTAATTACTTCGGCCTGTAGCAGGAAATAACAGGAAAACCAGATCATATTGAGTTATGATATCATAGAATAATCATAACTCTGGATCCCGTGTTTTTGATATTGTCAGCTTCTTCCATTTATTTATATCCAAGCTTTTAGCTCTACCTTTTAATAATTATCTCTTCCTGCAAATAATAATGTCAGAGAAATAAAATGAAGGAGCTCCAAACCAGATTTTTTGAAGTATGAAATATATAAACTTTGCCAAGCAGCACAACAGTGTTCAATAACATATTTTGATCATCTTGAATTACATGGGTCTTATTTAAAATTAAAACAGTGACAGATTTCCTAATTTCTACTTCTCAAACACATCAAACCTGCTCGTCCACATTATATTCGATAGAAATTCTTAAGTGCTGTGAAATCAGGACAGTTTTATATTCTGGATCTTCAAAGAGTAAAAGCAACAACAGTAAGAAAAAGTACCACTCCTAACAATGAAAGTTATGCAAATAAAACACCACAGAGGGCTGTATATGTCAAATTCAAACTCTAATACAATTCTTCCTTTTCCTTTGTGCTTACAGGGCTTGAGGTGAGTGTGTGGCCATCTGTGTGTGTGTGTGTGTGTGTGTGTGTGTGTGTGTCGAGAGCACCTGTCTGTGTCTTTACTTGTCTGTGTGTTTGAGGGGCATCCTAGACTGTCTCTGTGTGTCTGTGTGGTTTGATTTCCCATTTGTTGTTTTGCCACTTGGTGGGTGCCATGCAGGAATGTCGAACTGATGAGAGACTGAAGGGGGAAAAAATGTATTTATTTTACTCTCATGAGACGGAATGATGGAGAGGGAAAAATATAGGTGGGAGAAGCAAAGGAAATGGAACAGCAGGAGAAAGGAAAGGATGAGGGAAGAAAGAGAGTTTAGGGAGGAGGAACGTCAGGGAAGGAAAGAAAGGAAAGAGACAGGAGAAGGAAGGAAACGAGGGGAGGAATGGGAGGACAGTTGGAAGGAAGCAGGGAGGAAGGAAGTGAGTGAGGAAAGGGGAATGAAACATAACATAATGAACCGTGGTTGCTTAAAGAGAATGATGTAACTGAACCATTCAAACGCTGAGCATTGATAGAAGCTGTGCCCTCCTCCAACCGCTGGGGACGGGCCAACACAGAGAGGGGGAGGGAGGGGGAGTCCAGATTGAGTTGGAATAGGTGCCTGGTGGAGCGACACAGAGAGAGAGGGAGGACTGAAACCTCGACGCACCGCTCTCCAGGACTGAACTCCCCTTCCTTTCTCAAGTAGTTTGCAACCCTTTCCCCTCCAAATGCTTCTCTCCTACAGAAGTTAACGACTCATCTCTCTTTATACTCTGATTAATTTATTCCCCAAACTTTCTTTTTGCTCGGACCGGATCGAGCGAACAGGTGGAGATGATGGCGAGCGGACCGGCGCCGCTCACCCCGGCTCGGCGCACCCACACGCGGGTCGCGCTGCTGCTGTGGCCGCTGTTTGTGACCTGCTGCCGCTCCGTGTCGGCGCAGGAGCTGCCGATCAACGGGGTGAACGGATACAGCCTGCACCCGCCCTACTTCAACCTGGCGGAGGGCACCAAGATCACCGCCACGGCGACCTGCGGGGAGGAAGACACCGGCAGGACTGTGCAAGACTTGTACTGCAAGCTGGTCGGAGGCCCGGTGTCCGGAGACCCGAGCCAGACCATCCAGGTGAGCAGGACAAAACTTTATAAAAGTCTTATTCACACTTATGTTGCTCTATAGTGAGTCGGAAACTTTATTGGACCTAATGGAGTTTTAATTTGATAAAATATTCCTTATAGTGAGGGTGAATTGCAGTTTTATCCCCCATAATAGCCAAATATTAGTATTCTTATTATAGGGACTTAGAGTTATATAGTGCTCAGCAGTGAGTTTAAAGTGACTTTATTGCGATTAATTGTGTCTTATCTCCTACAGCCATGTTATAACACTCCTATAGTATTTGTATGATTACAACAGGGGCTTATAATGCATCTGTGGTACATATAAAGGCGTTGACAGAGATTTAGACCAGCTTAAATGCAGTAATACTCCAATAGTATTCCAGTTTGTGGTGCATGCTCAATTATGAGTTTTACAGTGATTTTCAGGCTGATGCTCCTATAGTAATTCTGTATGGTACCATTACTCAGGTTGCATTCCTTTAATACTTGTAGGGACTTATAATGATAGTGATCTTATCCTATTTTATTGCATTTTCAGCTTTAATATTTCTATAATAGTGCTGTACATCATGCTCTACTTTAAGGACATAATTGTATCAGATTTAGGGTATGTAATGGCGTTTTTATCCCCTGAGGTATCACTATGATCTTCACATTTTATAGTACCCTTTTAAAATGTACCACACAAATCACAGTTGCTCTTTTTACTTGTGTTTTGCAGCAGTTTAAGTTTTCTATCACCAAACTGCATGTTTCATTCCAATTTTGTTAGATGTTATGTGGATGCCAGCCTGCACACTTCACTGCATTCAGAGTAGAGGGTCCAACAGAGGGGGTCAGTAGTGTGCATGAACCTCCAACTGCTCTTAGTCATTATTTCATGCGCTGCTTCCTTTGTAGGACTTGGCAACACTGAACACAGGCCACTTACATAAGGACAGGCAACATTTCACTTAGAGTGGACACAGAAATTCGGCCACTGATGAGGTCTCCACATCATGCTCTACTTCGTGTGTTTTATAGATTAGTTTTTAAGGTGATGATGAGTTTGTAAAGACCAACAGAAGGCCCATTGTGTGTTTGACAATTAAGCCTCCAGTTATCACTAGTTAACACACAAAGGATGATTGCAGTTTCATGGGTTAACCATTAAAGCAACCCTCTGGGCGATAACATGCAGGCTTATTGCCTTCTCTCTCTCTCTCTCTCTCTCTCTCTCCTTCTCTCTCTCCCACCTGTTCCACACATTCCTCGCGGTGACTCACCCGTGTCCTCCAATCACACCGAGTTTATCCGCTCTGTTACCGCGAGATTATCGAGACCAGAGTGCTGCTTCCTCTGGTGGTGATGCTCGTTCTTGCTATAAGACACAAAAGGAACAGAGGAATTCTGTCACTTCTAAATCCCGGTGTTACTTCTGTTTGAGCTCATGTTGACATGCATGCTAATAAGTTACCTGTTGAACTGAAATGAAAAGAGATCGGACATAAAGGTAACGATATAAAGTTGGTCAGTAGCGGTAGAGAAAGAACAGCAGGCAGCCTGAAATGTTAATTGATCGTAAAGAAGCCAGCAAAACACAAAGAACATGTGGCCTGAGGGGTGTTTGAGGCTTTCAAGATTCTTTTAAGCTTTCAAGTTGTTTATTAAAATATCTAATTGAAGAACTACACAGAATAAAACAAATTCCACCTTAAATGGGAGCAAGAAAGACATAATTATATATTTTGCAGAGTAATTAACTTCAATTCAACTGGTAAATTGACCCTCTGCTATTAAATTCTCTGCAGTATTTGCGCTGTAAGATTCACTCTCCCCAAATGCAGATGTGATCTCGACCACATTTTTACCCACTTCAGCTTCTCTCCGCAGCAGTTTGGTTGAAGTGGCGGCGTCGGCGCATAATTAGCTCAGGAAATCTCCAAAATGAACCCAAGAAATCTGGTCATTAGCTCAAGGAATGGTGCATTATGTGTTCGGACTAAGAGGTTTAGCCCACTTTGCTAGGGCTATTGTGGCTCGGCCCACTTGTTGGGTTACTGCACCCCCTGAACAACACACACACACACACACACACACGCACACAGCCAGAAAACACACACACTTTTCTGTCTTGAGGTTAATCCTGTTTTGATTTGACAGCAAGACGCGAGAGTGTTTTTATTAATTAAAAACAGCAGGAGGAGGACTGGAGACTGGAATGTGTGTGTGTGTGTGTGTGTTTTCTCAAAGCACACTAAGCCAAATCAAATCTTCTTTTTCTTACCTGGGACTAAACCACAGCGGCCATCACTAATTAATATGTACTTTTGTGTACTGACATCTATATAGTAACTTTGGATGGATTTAATAAGCAGCATCTTCAACATACTCAACATCATTTTTAGTCATGCTAGAGTGAAATATCTTGGATGGATTGCCATGAAATTTGGTACAAACCTTCATGTTCCCCCTCAGGATGAATTGTCATAACTTTGATTCTTTGACTTTTCATCTATAGCGTCCACCATCAGGTCAAAATTGAATGTTTTCCAATACTTTGGTTTATGACCAAATGCCTGCAAAACTAATGACTAAGATGGTGAACATGGTGAACATTATACCTGCTAAACATCAGCATGTTAGCACGCTGAAGTTAGCATTTAGCTTGAAGCACTGCTGTGTCTAAGAGTAAGTTTGCACATTGGTGGCCCCAGATGACAACAAGAAGTAAATGTTTGAATTTTAGGACTTCAGTACCCATAAATCTTGCAACCTGACACAGATAAACTACGGGACCTACGTTTGCCAGCACAACAGATAATGAAAACATAAAAAGCACACTTCCAAATTTTTCATGTTTTTGCTGTTTATAAAGCTGAGTTGAAATCACAAACAGAAGGATGTGTTTTGGTTTATTTGGAGCTGCCAGTCATATCTGTTGAATGTTCAATAGGCTTAATTACCTAAAAACTGCTCCAAGAACATATCAGTAAACTAGATTTCCTCTCCTGAGGGCTGATGTGGTGAAGAGGCTGAGCTCTGCCTCAAGAATTGGTCTTGGATGAAGAGTTTGGTGCTGCTGTTTAGGAGACAGTTCTTGAGGTTGGTCACCACTGGTTGTACCAGTTACCAGAATTTAATCAGCATTAATCCATGGAGTGCAAAAATCTAGGCTGTAAAAACAAGTGTGTTTTCATCTCAAAATCTGACCCAGCGCATGCTGCTTTTATTTTGGCTAGGTATCATGAAATACTGATGCCATTGAAGATGGAAGCAGGAGAGAGTGAGACAGAGAGGGGGAAAGACAAACCGATGTGAT
This sequence comes from Maccullochella peelii, assembly GCA_002120245.1. NCBI lineage: Eukaryota > Metazoa > Chordata > Actinopteri > Centrarchiformes > Percichthyidae > Maccullochella > Maccullochella peelii. The sequence goes on along the minus strand of LKNJ01005066.1, from coordinate 11,202 downwards.
GGAGAAAGAAAGAAATGGAAAGAGAGAAAGAGTTAGAGGAGGTATGAGCAAAGCAGTGTGTTATGTTAAGAGGGAAAAAAGATAGATTACATAAAGTGGCAGGTGACTGAGTAACACTCTGGCTCTGCCCTGAGGATGTGGATTCCTCCCTCAGAGAGAGGCGGAGAGCTTTTCTGATTCACCTAAAGGCGGAGGGAAAGAAAGAAATGGGAAAACCGGTTGAATGAAAGAGTGTGTAACACACAGAGAGAGGAGAATGTGCTCAAGTACAAGTTCATTTCTAGGTGACCTTTTTGTTGACGTGCTTGCTTTTGAAAGGAAGTGACAAGAGAGGATGGAACGGGAGAAAAAAGAGAAAGAAATAGAAAGAGAGTTTGACAGACGGTAAGAAATACAGAAGCAGACTCCCGGACATCTCACTACTCCAAACACCTGCCTTGTTCTTTAAGGGTGTACCTCGGTAGGAAATCAGCTTCTTTGTTATTTCAAAGCGCACAGCCAACTTACACTGTTTTGAACTGAGAAGCACCTTCAGCTGATAGTTGGAGGTGATTTTCTGCCCTCTGTAATGTTTTCAAGGTGCTGTGAACTGCTGGTCTCAAATTTGAGAGACAACATGAGAACAATTAATATTGAAGGAGATAATTATAGTTAATTACGAATACAGAGATGAAGGAGAGAAAGAAGAATGTGAAAGAAAGAGATGGCAAAGGGGAATACTAGAGGAAAATATAAGTGGGGAAAAAAGTCTTTTTATCACTAAAACACAACTGCAGAGCCCAATAGGTGTCGCTGAGGGGAATATTTGATCAACTTCTACCTCAAATTAGTAATTTATACTCTAAAATTACTTAATTTGTTCAGTCAATTGATAACATGCCCTTAATTTGCTACATCTTGCTCTCAAATTAGCTTTATTTGCCCCTCACTAATCTCTTGTTCAGAGCAGCAATGCTCTTTTTGATCTTTCTGAACAGCCGTAAGTTGTAGTATATTTTATCTCAGTTAAGGATCAAAATAAAACTGAATTCAATACAAGTGGTCAGTGGTGAGAGTGATGAAAGTAATGGTATTAATATGAGGGAATTAATTAAGTAATTTGAGAGCAAGAATTAAATAACATAAGAGTGCAAATTTCTAAACTGTGGAACTAAACTGATCTGAGCCTGTACAAGATCCCCAGAAAAACAGAAAATGTGAAACATTCATTGTCAGCTGATCTCTGGGAAGTGCAGAGAGGAAGACGGGACGGGAGTTGGGGGGGTGGAGTCACATAGTGAGCGCTGACCTCAGTGACCTGCTGTGATAACATCTCCTAACCTGGGCTTTTGTTCAGGTCCACGCTTGTTTAGTATATGCTAACGCTGACATAGCCAGCAGTGAGTGGGTTAAACGCTCAGACAGCCACACTGGATTAGCTAAGAATGAAGAGGCTTTAGCAACCAAAGAGGTGGAGGGGCCACTTCAAGTGGACATGTCCACCTCTGCTTAAGCACAAATTATTAAAGCATGCCCCAGTGTTTTAGACTTGTTTACATGTTTACCTACCTACCTTCCACGTAGCCATTTGCTTCCATTCATTTCACTATGATATGAAAATCACCAGGCAGAGACTTGAAACATGCTGGAGAACATGTTATCCATCCTGGTGAACATCATGGCTGGTTTTATTGTTATGTTAATGTCATGTTGTTGTTGTGTGGCACAGAAATTAATGGAAGTCAATGGCTGCTTTAATGGCTGGAACAGCACTCAAAATCTGTACAAATTAGGAAATGATCAGCAAAAATGTCAAGTTTATGTGGTTTGTAGTAAGACAAGGCGAGGAAAGGTAAGTTTATTTGTATAGCACATTTCATACACAAAGTGCTTTACAAAATGCATTAACAACAAAAAAGAAAGAGAAACAGCCTAAAAACATTAAAATGCTAATGAAAAGAATTTAAACCTTTTTAAATGAAATTAAAACGTTAAGAACAGACATAAACACTGGAAAAGAGGGCAAGCTGGTTCACATAGACAAAACTTTTTAACCTGGATTTTAATTTAAAGTCAAATATCCTCTGGAAGGACATTACCAAATTTAATTCAGTTTTTCCAATTTACCACACAACAGTCAGACTGAGGCACAGTGACAAAACTTAGGACACGTACTAGCAGAAATACAATACAAGGTAGAGCCTCACTGTTGCAGTAACCTGAGTGGAGTCACCTCTGTGTTGGAATACAGGAAACTTGACACAGGTATCCTCAGGGGCAAACAGTTCTTTTCATAGAAGTTTACTGTAACTCTAATACATTGTGCTGCTGTTTTGTGTGGTTAGAGAGGCTGAACTGTAACTTAAAGACTGAAGGGTCAAATCCCACAATAACCAATGGGTGTTATTCACTAACAAGTGTCTCTGAGCAAGATCCTAAAATTCAGTTTTCACAGTAGATCTGTAAAAAAAATGGTGAAAACAAAGTGTAAAATGATAAAGTGCCTTTCCTTCAAGGTTTCATTCTAACAAAAGACTACAGCAGGTGTTTCACTGATTAGCTCCTCCTCTCATGTTGGAGCTACTCAGTGGAACCACCTGGTCAAACCCTGCAGACTCTCATGTGGTATATGGAAGCTTTTGTGTGCCCTTTATGACATTTAATGAAATATCTAATCATCAAAGCGTAACACAAAGGCCAAAAAAATGCCAGGATGTAGGACTGATAAATATCTTCGGCATATATCAGCCAGTTGGTACGGTAAATTGATTGATGAGAAGAAGTGTGATCCCCAAGATTAACTGTGAGACACTGAGAGAACTTTGGAAAACTATTTCCTCAAGGTCCTCAAGTATGGCTTTTCGATTTTGATTCAGTTTTAGTTTCTCCTGTCATAGAGTGTTTTGAAACATCATATGCTCAAGCGAAGATTAAAACTCGGATGCATCTCTGTTTTCTCAGGGCCAGTACTGTGACATCTGCAGCCAGGGTGACAGTGATCGCGCCCATCCCATCACCAACGCCATCGATGGGACGGAGCGATGGTGGCAGAGCCCGCCTCTGTCGCGCAGCACAGAGTTCAACGAGGTGAATGTCACCTTGGACCTCGGACAGGTAAGACTCATTAAACATACAGTATACATACACATGCACTGTCTGTATATTTGTGGTTGGCATTTGCTGTCAGTCGCACAGTCTGCGGTTCCATTCCTCGTTTGTATCAAGATTTCTGACTATTGTGGAACCGAAAGTTTGTAGGACGCCTATAAGTTTACAGTGTTTCATCAGTTTTGGATTCTAGAGGTTCTAATTGTTCTCTCAAATTTTCTATTTTTTGATGGCAATTTGAAAAGTGGGTGGTAAAGGGAGGATATCCTAGTGCTTGGACAGTGCAGCTTTTAGCCTGTGAGCTATCTTATTTAAAGTTTTAATTGCTATGGTTTGTGGTACTAGAAGTCCTGCCCTGTGAGATTGTCACACTTTACAGTGTTTGAAATGTCAAATGCTCAATGTAGAGCACACTGTCTATCATCTAGAGGTGAAACATAGTCAGCAAAAGGGAGACCGCCAAAGCCTATTTAAGCTTGAATTGCTGTGTTTACCAGAGGTTCCGTCCGATGGCATTGTCATGATTTTGATGGGTCCTGAGCCTAAAAATTGGCTCCACTGATGTTTGTTTCTAGAATTGTTGAATGTGTCGTGTTCTGTAGGATTTTGGAACCGTAAAAGTCACAATAGTCTTTGATGACTGTGTAACATCTTCCATATTGTCAGGATGCATGCAAAGATGTCCAAATCACATTTAAAGCATGCTTCTCTTGAGTGTTTTCTAGGACTTCAGCCTGACAGAATGATTCAGGGTTCTAAATATCAGCGTGTTTGTTGGGATTGTAGAGTACATTTCTACACCTGGAATTCAGTTCTCCATTCTCAATGACTTGCCACTTGTGCAGGACATTTTAAAATCTCCATGTGTCGGCCATCATCACTGGTAGATTCCAAACATCTCCATTGATCTCAGCTGTTTTATTAAACTACAAACGAAGTTGATTGGATTTCATCCAAAGCCACCTGCTTGCTACCTCACGGTGATGAACTGTTCAGTCTTGCCCTCTTTGATAATGAATGTAAAGTAAATATGAGCCCATTAACTGGTTTAGTAGCTAACCTTAGTGATAAATCAGCCTCCCAAAGCCCAGTGACCCAAATGAAAACTCAAACGCGTCAGTATAGAGATGTTGTTATTGACAGGATGCTCGATTTGTTCTAGCTGGTGTTGCAGTGAGTCCATCAGAATGACAAACACTCGCATGTAGATGTATAGCATGTTCATAAAGTTTCACAAACACAAGGACACACTCATGCACTCACACACATACACACAGTACAGCTTCAAAAGCTTCACTCTGTCCCCCTGTGCTCCGAGTTAACCTTTTTGTGTTTTCGAACGTCGCTCTTGAACAACCTTTTATGTTTCTGAATGCGACTCTTTTGTGTCAGGCTCTCCTGCTCGAGTGCCGTCCTCATTCATCAGACATTTACTGTGTGTGTGTGTGTGTGCGCGCGTGTGTCCTTGAGTGTGTTTTCTCTCATGGCATTCAGTTTCCCTTCCCTCTTCCATCCATCGTCCCTTTTCTCCTCCCTCTTTACTTTCTCCCCTTCCCCTCTCTCTCTCTCTTTCTCTTTCTCAGGATTGAATGTCTCAATAGAGAAGCAGGGAGCTGTGACTGTCACTGCCTGTTTACCTTGTGGCAGTAATAAAAAGAATGAATAAAAGGTTTTTAAAGAACATAATGAATACTATCAGAGCCCAGCAGAGTTTGTTCTCATCATTTTGGCATTGAATGGATGTTGACTGGGTTACAACAATGGACCAAAAGTTCTTTTTTTCCATTGTGCTATTATAATACAGTAAATTCAGTGATCAATTATGATGTATGCGTTTGTTGTTATATTGGCTGACTGTTTAGTGTATTGATTGTGGTAAAATGTTAGACTAGACAGACACCCGTGGCTAATGTCAGTTTCACACAAACTAAAGTTTACCATCTGAAAACATCCTGTTTAAATCATTTAATGTCTTTAAATATTCTTCTTTTTAAAGAGCCAAAACATATTTCTTTCCAGCTTTGGCCTCTAACAGAAGATACATCTATACACAGTTTCATGATTTGTCAATTAATTGATTTTATAATGCAGCGTTTTTGGATCTTGACCCGTATTAGGGACCAAAAGTCAGGATATCTCGTCCTCTACTGATTCTTTTTTGAATCTGTCTCTTGTGAGTCCCTCAACGTTATGGAAGTGCAATACTAAACTAACACCAAATATTCTCTGAATATCTGAATATCTTTTGTTTTGTCCAAGCAACAGTCTAAAACCCACACATCGGAAGATTTCACCTTTTGGATTGTAGGAAACTGTGATGGACATTTTTCACAAATTTTTTACATTTTATAGACTTGGATAAAAGGGTCATTTAGAATGAAAATGCTCGTTAGTTGCAGCTGTAGATGCATGTTAGTCAACTGCTCTTCTTTTCAACATTATTGTTATTGTATATGGTTTTGGTTCACTTGACCTGCATGTTCACTGTAGCACAGTATAGTTTGATTTTAAAAACAATTTCAAACTGACCAGGTCTTCTATGAGAAAGATATTTAGGTCCTAATTGTACAAAACCAGCTGGCAGCAGCTAACATGGACTTTGTTTGAACTTCTGCAGTGCAGTTTACAATCTACATCGCATCAAAATGTTTTCTGGTTGGCATCGACGCCAAGAAGACGACAACTAAAAGGGGAGAGAGAGAGGAGGGGGAGGGTCTTTAGTTACCAGGTTGCAGTTTTGTCTTGAAAGAATGTAGGTGGGCTAAGGCCAGGGTTTGCGAGTGTGTGTGGTGGGGTCTTCAACACACTCTCTGAACCCTGTCACTGACACACACACACACACACACACACACACCTAACCCCCCTACCTCTGTCTGAATGAAAGAGAAAGAGGAGGGAGAGATTGGAATGTAAGTTAACCTGTCTCAACCCGCAGAGGGGAAGGCTTGTTAAATTACCCCTAACTCTCCTCCCACCCCCCTGTGTGTGTGTGTGTGTGTGTCTCTCTCTCTCTACAAGAAGGTCAAGTACTACTTTTATGTATTTCTAAGCATCTATGGAGTAAAGTATCGCTTTCTTCCCCAGAGTTAGATGAGAAGATTGATACCACTCATGTCTGTACGCTAAAGCCAGCAGCCAGCTAACTTTAGCTTAGCACAAAGACTGGAAACGATGCTACAAATAGTTGTTTTTACACTTCAGTTTTTGTACGGATTACACAAACAAGATATAACCCCTAATTAGTGAGCTTTAGAGGTGTTGGTAGGTGGATTTTGTTGCCTTTGGACAGAGCCAGGCTAGCTGTTTCCCCCTGTTTCCAGTCTTTATGCTAAGCTAAGTTAGTCAGCTGCTAGTGTGGTAGCTTCTAATTTAGCGTACAGACATGAGAGTGGTATCGTTCTTCTCATCAAACTCTCGGCAAAAAGCGAATAAGCATATTTCCGAAAAAGTCTAAGTTTTCCTTTAAGTCTAGACATGCTACTCTGGCCAGAAATATATGGACACCTGTTCCAATTGATGGAAATCTTAATGCTACAACATATAATGATATTTTAGACAATAGTGTGCTTGCAACTTTGTGCTAACTGTTTGAGGAAGGCTGTTTCCTTTTTCAACATGATAGTGTCCCCATGCAGAAAGCTGGGTCCAGCAGAAACACTGAAGCTGTATTTAATGTGCATAGGTTGCCTAATATGGGACTCGTGTTGTCGCCTCGTTATCGGGTGAATGAAACTTCAAAAGGTGAAGCAGCTTAAAAAATGTGTGTGCGCTGTGAACATTTAGATTTGAAGTAAGAGAACAGATTAAATTCTCATGGTGTGGAATTCAGCTGGCAGTAAATATACACAGTACAGTACAATCGGTATCAGTATATCAGAGCGTTACTGCAGCAGGTGTACTAAGCACAGACTGCACCCACCCAGCACTCAGTTTATTGAAGATATTTCACTGAAGGAGAGTTTCTCTGTGGTGTGGGATATTCAGTATTTCCAAACATTGTTATAACTTTTACACATATTTCTACATCTTTTTCATTTCTCTAATCCTCTCCTTTCTCATTTCCTCCAGTTCCTCCTCCTTCTCCTTCCTTTTCTTTCTACCACCTGTTTGGTGAGACTTTTACATAAGAAGCATCAGTTCACACCTCTTCCTCCCCCTCCACTTCCTCTCCTCTTCCTGTCTTTCTGTATCCGTACCACCCATTCTGTCTATCTTTTACAGATAGCCCAATATAGACCATTTCTATCTCCTCTACCCTCCTGTCTTCTTTCTTCTGCTATCTCCTGCTCTCATTCCTCTTCACCGTTATCCTCTTACTCATTACTACTGCTCCTCCCTCTCGTCCTTTTCTTAAGTATTTCTTCAGAAGTGCAGAAGCCGCTCTGCTGTTTTCTCCTTTGCAATGTTTTTCCTCTTCCTCCTCCGCTCCCTAAGTCACTTCCATCTCCAGCTTCTTCTCCTTCATGTTCTTGTTTGATTCCAACACTCGGAACACTCATATGATCAAGCTTCAGAAAAGAGGTTTAGGATAGGAATATGAAACTCACTAGCCATGTTTCCATAAACTTATTTTAATGCACATTTTGAAGTGTCTCATTAGAAAAGCTGTATGGAAACGGCAAAATTGCGCAAAAAATTTTGTACTCGCTTGAGGTGGTTTTTGCCTTTGTTGAAAAAGAGTTGATACGCTAAACGGAATATGGAAAGGCCTTTGCCAAAATCGGTTCTGACGTAGTGAACATTTAACTCACATGACTGATCAGCTGAACCGTTCGGCAGTAATTTGTCTTCGTCTCCATGACAGAACAATTCAAACTTGCCCAATAGAAACTAATTCCTGAGGACCCCTCTCCAGTTTTCTCCTGTAGATGGGTTAGATGGCCAAGGCGACTTGTTTTGCTTCCGGTTCGCAACCTCTACTTCTTCTACTCTGTTTACTGGCAGATTACAGCCATGCGTGAAGCGTAGCCTATACCGCCAACTTCTGACCAAACTACGCTTTGCAATGAGCCGAGTTTATTTGCTCCAAACCAGCTGTTGGAAGCACGCCTAATAATTTCTTTGCTTAATATTCACTTGACAATTGAATGATAACACGGCTCCTGTTTCCGTATAGACATGTTGCTGTTGAGTTGTTCAAATGTCATTTTACAATGCAGCAAAAACAAACTTCCCTGCGCTCCTGTTGTACTACGGTGGCCAGCAAAAATCTCTGATGAATATGTCAAAACTCAGGTACAGCTAATTTCACTCGTCTCACTTTGAAATGCAGTAAAACATGCTGAAACCATCTCACCTCATTATTTTTCCATAGCTATCGTAGATAAATGTATATCTCTATCTGTACCTGCCTGGCTCCTTGTCTATTCCTGTTTTATCTGCTCGCTGGGCAAGGTGGAGAAGGCACAGAGGAATGACAGCTACCTGATGAACTGTAGGAAGAATATGAATCATCCGATGAGGTCATACCCAGTCCAACACAATTCACCGTTGTCTAGTACATAGGCTGTGTGATCTAAGAGCAGTGTAATGCTGGTGTGTGTTTTCACTCTGTGTTTGTGTGCAGTTTCATTCCTCAGGTGTGTGATAGTGGAAGGATTCTGTAAGGACAGGTAACAGGGAGGGGGGAGATGGAGGTAGAAAAACAAGTAGACCAATAATGGATGCCATGAAGGGAGGGAGAAAGTAAGGTGAAACAAAATTCCCAGGAATGGAGGAGGAGGAGGGGGAGAGGAAGAACGTGGAAAAAAGGAAGGCAGGAAGGAGGCGGTGAAGAAGAGGAAGGAAGGTGAGGGCATGGAGAGAGGATGAGGAGATGACAGGAGAAAAGAACCGGGGATGTTTGTCTGTTTCAGCAGCCTATTATTAAAGCACAATATAGGCTTCAGTTGGGAATGTGTGTTCTTCAGGTGAGGTCTTCTCTTTTCCATAATCCTCCAAAATGTGCCTCTTTGTCATCACACAAGCTGCATTAGGCTTTCTGTCGTTTCAGTGACTTGACGTGTTTTTAGTTCACTGCTAAAGAAGATACTTAAAGGGTCAGTTCACCAAAATAAAGGATCATGAAAGCACCACAATCAAAACTCAGATGGAGCCATTTGATTCTTTATTTTATTAATCAGCATTTCAGCACATATTTGTCTTCCTCAGGATAAAATATATGCTAAAACATGGGTAATATCTACCAAAATGCTTTTTTCTTCAGTTCACCCAAATAACAACCTCAGTTACATGCAGATATTTTTGGTTTTATTTCTCCAGCTTTTCTGTAATCTCTGCTGCAAAGCATTAAAAACATTAACATATCATTAGGACAGCAAGTAACTCATTATCGATTCATCTGCATATTATTTTCTCGATCCATTGCTTCATTGTTTAGTCTATGAAATGTTAGAAAATAGTGAAAGAATCTCTTAGAGACCAGGATGATGCATTCAATTAGCTTGATGAATCGATGATCAAAATATCTGACATTTAATTTTCTGTCGATCGATAAATCGATTAGTCGTTGCAGCTCTACATGTTGTGCAGCCGTTTTAGTTGAACCACTTTCTGCTGAAGAAATAATTTCAAAGAAAACTGTAGATGTCTGAATTATGCAGAACATTGGGGACATTTTTTCTGGAAAGACAAGTGGCTGTCGGATTTCTTAAATGAACTTTTTCAATGCTGTGAGCGCCGTCAATGAAATTCTTTTCAGCTCCATTGTGCTGGGGTGGAGACATAAATCTTAGAGATATCTCAAAACCTGGAGAAATAAAACCGAAACCATCCACATGGCAGGATACCACTAGAGGTAAGTTATTAAATGTGGGTGAACTGACTCTTTTAAACAGCCTTCAAAGTGGACTAAACATGGTGACACAAAATGCTTTTCAAGTATATTAAAGATGGACTTGACTGGAGCTGGACGGCAGCTTCTCACTGTCACGTGCCCTTAATTTCCTGGTGTGTTGGCAGGTTTCCCTACAGGACAAACGCAAAGAAATACACCACACGCGCACACACACACACACACACACACACACACACTCACATGCAGTGCTGAGGTAGCTCCATTGTTCGCCGTGCGTAACAGTGAGCGCGGTGCCAACTGCTCCCAATTGAATGCTTCCTGCTATTGATGTGGTTTGAACGTCGGTTACCTTTTAAGTGTCTGCCGGCTCTGAGCTGCAGGGCGGAGGTTTATATTTGGGAATTCGCAACAATTTCTGACGTGTTTTTATTTAATTTATTTTTTTGGGTGTAAAGCTGAGCTCACACCAAACATGTTCAAGGCAGTTTAACTAAAAATATCTTTAGTTGGTTGTCTGAAGTCAAACAGTTTAGAAAGATAGAGAGTGTCAAACTGTCTTAAACAGATTCACATTGGACTGAAGACTGTAGGATAGTTTCTTCATGTCCTCTCCACAATGTTTTGGGGTTTTTTAATACAGACTATTGAGCAGTTATTTCCTCACACACAGGTAAGGAAAGTATGTGCATGTTGCTGATCAGCTGTACTCTTTGTGGTGTGTTCAAGTGCAACTTAAAAGATTTGAGGCGATGCATACCAATTTATCAGTCAGATAAATTTGGGTTGCCTAAGCCTTAAAAAAGACGAGGAATAACTCGACAATTCCTTTGCATGTAAGACAAAATCTTCAAAGAGAGATCGCATCCTTGGACCGCTATGCAATTAAAACATAAAAGTCCAATCATAGGTTAATAATAAGTCCAGTATCTGTATAATACGAACAATATAATGCTCCAATAGTCAGAAGTCCAATATCACTAATATTTCTTCAAGTGAAGACAATGCCGACCACAGTCAAGCAGCAACAGACAAGAACAACAACAACAACAACAAAGATGCCTGAAAATTTGAGTCCTGCAACAAATAAACTGTGATGCGATACAGCAATGACCCCCTAACACAAGGGTTTATGGGTATTAGGAGGTGGATTTTTGCATCTGACAACCAGCAATAGCTCGACTCAGAAGGCTGAGTGGAACAAAAAGACAATTTCTGTCTCTGAGAAACATGAGGGACTGTAACACTGTGCTGTATCCTCTCCGCCTGCCTGTAGGTGAGCAGAAGTAGTCTGAGATCCCTTCTCTGTGTGTGTGTGTGTG
>LKNJ01005065.1:30398-41150 GCA_002120245.1 Maccullochella peelii | reverse complement strand
ATCATCACCACCATCATAATCATCATCACCACCATCAATCATCATCATAATCATCATCACCACCATCATCACCGTGAAAGAAGAGCTCTGATTGGTCCAACGTGTACTCTGCCACTTTTATGTGAAACAAAAAAACATTCATTCATTTAGCCCAAATACACATACAGTACTTACTTTACCTGAGTATTTCCATTTTCTACTACTTTATACTTCTACTCTACTACATTTATTTGATAACTTTACACATTAAGATTTTTGCACACAAAACATATGAAAAAGTACAGCTGAAACGATTAATCAGCTGATTGACAGAAAGTGAACGGTTGAAGTGATTTTTGCTTCTCAGATGTGAAGATTTGCTGCTTTTCCTTTGAATGATGTTAATAATGTTTATGTTGTTAATAAAGTCGAGGTTTGGACTGTTGGTTGTGAAGAAGTCACTTTGGGCTCTGGCTCATTGTGATCAATCAATCAATCAATCAATCAATAGATTAATGGAGAAAAGAATCAGTGCAGGGTTTCTGTTTGTTCATGCGGATGACGTTCAGAAAACAGAGCCTTTAGTGAAGCTGAGTGTTTGACTCAAACACAAACTCTGCAGGTGCAAAAGTGGCAATAATGTCAATCCTGAATATTATAACAGGACCTGCTGTATTTGACAGACAGCTTGCTGAAGGCTTCACATCTCTTGGTTCAGATCTGGACGCCGTCTTAAAAACACAAACCATATTTTCATACAGAGATCCACATAGCAGCTTCATCCTCTCTCAGGAGAGAGTCAGAAAGAGTTAACAAAACTCTGACAGAGTGTTTCAACACTCCGACACCTGAACTGCAGGAAACCAAATATATCTTGAATCAGAATTAAACCTTATTGGCCAACAGTCGGCGGTGGTTTCTGTGCAGAACATAAGAGATAAGATGAGAGGGACTTTATCCATCATCACCAGGTATATGTCACCTGTACAGAGTGCAGCGCAGCACATAAGAGGAATAAGAATAAGAGCCACTGGTGCAAAGGTACAAACATGCAGCGCAGTATGCACGACCATAAAAAAACTATACAAAGCTAGAAGAGTATATGCATGTTTGCACAGGAACCTGTAGTTTAGTAGTTAGCATTTAGCATTTAGCTCGAAGCAGCACTGTGGCTGTAGATGCTCGTTGTTCATATTTGCTTGATATGTTGCATGTTGTTCGTCTATGTTTTGGTGAACTAAACTTTGCGCTGGTGGATAACGAAGTTGTATTTATTCTACGGCACGCTGAGCCCCGTTCATGGTTTGGAAAAGAGAGATTAAAGATAAATTAATTTAAAGCTCCCATCCACTCAAAAATGAATGTTTGAGCTTCGCTGTGCAGTTTGACTCCAGAAGGATGTTTTCATGTTCATCTGCTGAAATCAGATTTTAAGGGGCGGGGCCTACGAGCAGGATTTGTGACATCACAAATCTTTTGGAAGCCTAAAACCCCGGTCCAATATTCAACTTGCAAAAGTTTAATGTAGAAACTTGAAGCCTCCAGTGAAGCAGGAAACAGCTGTCGTCCAGCAGTCCAACTTCTATTTACAGACTCTGGATTTTTAATGTAGGAGAAGGAGTAGACTCCATTTCAACGGTTTTAAAAAGATAATTACTTTTTTTTGTGTAAATTACACATCAGATACAAAATATTATTCAGTGTAGAGCAATTTATATACTGTCTGGAGGGGATCTTTAAATAAACTCATTAAAATGTAACTTTGTTTAAACAGTGTGCATCCTGTTGCCTGTAATGACGGCTGGAGCCTCTAGAGGGCGGCAGCAGAACTGCAGCCTTCTCCTCTTTTGTTACCCGCTGGTTATAAATGCATGTGTGGGTTAAACTGTACAGTGTTACCATTCTGTGTCATGTAACAGTGTAGGTTTGGTATTCCTGCTGTTTGCCATGACCCCCCCCGATGTCATCGGCTGTCTGTCCCCCCCGCCCAAAAGAAACAACTAAAACCCCACCCGGCCCACACCAACCGACATCAAACACTCCTTTGATATGGGATGGCCTTTATGTGTGTGTGTGTGTGTGTGTGTGTGGTGGTGGGGGGTTGTTTCCATACCATAGAAGTAAAGACCTTTTTATTTTCGCCTCATAATTTATTCTGGTGTAAAGTCTGAGGTGGATTCAGGTTAGAGGATTTATATTAAAGCAGCATTGATGCTGCAGATGTTATAAACTGGTTATAAGCTGTTATAAACTGTCCTGCAGCGAGTCCCTGTGGGAGGATTTAGGATTATTATAAAGATTAATTTTATGTTAAACTAAATGTTTGATGGAGATTAAATTATTTCTGATAAAGTCAGATAGTAGATTATTAAACTGTGAGTCCCTATATAATATATATAAATAATATTTAAGACAGGTGAAGTTAAACTAAATATTTTGATGGAAACCGAATAATTAATATTGTGCCTTTTTTTATTTTTCAGAATAAAAGTCTGCCAAACATCTCTGTCTAAACGTGATGCAGATGGACAGAAAAGTGCGTCAGTTGACCTTTTCCACTCATGAATTTTCAGCCACATGTTCCAACTTGTTTAAATAATTTAAGTACTGTTACTGTGTGTGTGTGTGTGTGTGTGTGTGTGTGCGTGTGAAGCTGCATGTGAACGTGAAGCTGCTGCAGACAAAGACAAGAGCTGCTTTTGTTCTTCCATGACAGAAAAGGCCTCTGCACATCCTGAAATGGCGGCCGAGCGGAGAACCAGGCTGAGCGGGTGTGGGGTGTGTGTGTGTGTGTGTGTGTGTGTGGGGGGGGACGGAAAACCTGGAGCGGAGCCGTAGCTCAGGCTGGATCTGGATTCTGATCTGGTTTCAGGTTTTTCACTGTGAAATAAGCTAATTTATCATCCTGAAGGGACGCACAGATCCAGTTTCACACACGTCTGACGGCTTAATTCACCCCGAACGTTTGTTCAAATTACTGCTGAGTTTTACAGAAATCAGAAAGTAAAAAGTTTCTCACAGCTGAATCACACCATGATGACACCACACTGAGTCAACACCTGTGAGGCCTCTGTGCAATCATTCACACACTGTAACTGACATGTTATCATTAACAGGAAACACTGTTGTTTTTACTTTACTCCTTTTCTTCACTCTCGTGTTTCGTCTGAAGTCACAAAACCGCCGGCCAGATTTCTCTTTAACTTGTTGGATCTTAATGATTTTGTTGGTGTCAAACTGTATTTTTAGCCCCACAGATAAGACGACACTGATTTGTTTTGGGTTCATATTTGTGGTTGGTGCCCAGAGGTCAGAGGTCACTTGTGCTATATCTTCTTTAAAAAGGAAGAATTCAACATTGTACAGCAGCAGCTGGTTAGCTTAGCTTAGCATAACGACTGGAAACGGGGGGAAACAGCTAGCCTGGCTCAGTCCAAAGGGAACTAAATCTGCCTGCCAGCTCCTCTGGAGGTCACTGATTAACACGTTATATCCGATCTGTTTAATCCGTAACTCCTGTAGTGTTTGCGTCATCGTGACGTGGCCAGGCAACCAGTAGAGCCAGACTTCCTGGCCTTTATGCTAAGCTAAGCTAACAAGCTGCAGCCTTATATTGAACAGACAGACACAACAGTGGAATCAATCTTAACATCTGAATCTCTGAGAGGAAGGAAATAATCGTATTTCTACTCCTTCAGTCTGATGCTGCAGCTTTTTATTGTCACAAGGAACAAGAAATGGACCGAAACCGTGCAGACGTTCATGTGGATCCTGCTTTAAACAAACACAAACAGATCCAGCAGCATCAGGATCCCTCTGCAGGTGCATGGGACCCTTTAAAGTGAAGCCGAGGTAATTCACAGCCAAAGAGTGGTCTTCCTCTCTCGGGTTGTTTCATCCGAAAAGTTGAAAAGAGGAAAAACTATCTAGAATTTCAGAAATAAAACGCAAACATGACAGATTTAACCCCCCCCCCCGCTGAACTAAACAGCTGTTCGGGGGCCCCCAACAGGAAGTGACAAACTGAAATTATGAACTCACTTTGGGTTCCTGTGGTGGAACAAGTACTTAAGTAAAAGTACAGAAGTATTATCAGCTAAATGTACTTTAAGTATGAAAAGTAAAAGTACTCATTATACAGAGCGGCTCCTTTCACAGCGTTTTATTGTCATAGAATATTATATTATTCTAACAAATCGATAAAGAGCATTTTAATGTTGTAGTTTGTCAATGTGGAGCCAACATTAGATACTTTGCGTACTGCTGGGCAAGTTAGTAGTTTAGTACTGCTTCTTAGCATATGTTAGTAAAGTACAAGTTTGTCAAAATTGACATACTTGAGCAAATGTACTACACTCCACCACTGGTCGCACCGAGTGAGACTAACAGCATTAGAGAGGGATTTTTGAAGACATTTTTGGTTTTGAGACATTTCGTCAGATATCTTGAAATAATAATTCTACTTTCCATAAGAATGATGCAGAACATATGTCCTTTAAGTTTTGCCAGATTCATTTTTGTTTTCCTTGAAGGAATTTAATTTTCATACATTTTAAATTGCTGCTCTGCTAAGGTGAACGTTTCTGGATAATAAAATGTTCTCAGTACTCGTCGGATCATCTAACGGTGTCTGAAAACCCCTTTTCAACGTCGGAGTCGAGGGAGTCTGCGTCCGACAATATTCACACAACCACGCCCACCTCACGCCGCGATTGGTCAGGTGTGTGGAGGTGTGAAAATGGGCGGGGTTTGAACTCTTTTTTCCATTCTTCACTCAACAACTTCCGTCACTTTTCATGTGAACAACCGAGTTTCAACACCATGAACGTCTTCACAGAGAGACTATGTGAAATTGTGCTCCGTTGTCTCCATATTTAAATGAAATCACATCTCTACGACAGCCGGCTTTTCACTCCACCTTCCAGCGTGGCGTTCAGAACCGATAGAAACACTCTGTACGGCTCAGTTTGAGGAGACGAACGCTGCTTGTGTTCAACTGCAAAGTGCAAAAAAACCCAAATGCATTTCCAAATCTGAATCTGTGCAGCGGGAGACGTTTACAACATGTTTATTCAAACAGACCTCCAGTCAGTTTTATCTCGTGAGAACTCTGAAGACTGAAGTCAGATGTAGTTTCTGTTTTGCTTCACAAGAAAAGAACCGGTTTCTTTCATTTGGTGGAAGAAGAGGAACTCAGATCCTCTGTTAGAAGTCAAAATCCTACATTTAAAACTTTACTTCAGTTAAAGTAAACCAGCATCATCAGTAAGATGAAGTAAAATGCCTGATACTGTCAGAGGAAAACCTCTGATGCCCTACATTACACCACTGTTACTCTTATGGGAAAACCTTGTATCTCCAACTTTGGGAATTTCCCTGCGTAGAAATTAGTGAAAGAAGAAAAGAAAAATCGAAAGCAGAAGAACAGAGAAGACAGAAGAAAAGCAGAAAGGAAAATAACGATAATGTTAGTAATTATTCATATTTAATCAGCCATCACAGAGATGTAGTGGAGGAAAAGTAAAGTACCACAAAGTGCAGGATGTACTTCACCGTGTGCACAGTACTGCAGTACATGTACTGAGCTCTGACTGTTTGCAAAGAAGAGGAAGGTTTTGAAGTTTGAACTGAGACTCCGACAAACATGAAGAGACATGATGATCCATCTGTCACTGTCAGGTTTCCTCACAGAGAGAGAAACACACACACACACACACACACGCCCTCCTTCATAAAGCCAGTAAGTCTGCGTTTCTAAAAATAAAGGACTCGCCCTCTGAGACTCCGGGGAAGCAGAGTCACTCCCTGCTGGAGGCTTTTTGGTGGCTGGAGGTTTGAGACGTTTCCCCTCAGACCATACATGGAGTCCTGGCTGCAGGAGGAGGAGGAGGAGATGAAGGGCGAGGAGTCCTGAGAAACACACAAACATGAACACAACATGAACACAGCAGCTACTGTTTGTCCGTCCATGCTGAGTCTGTAAAAACCACGTTCTTAAAACATCTGAAGAAACCTCGATTATTTAAAGATTATTGATTGTTTCTTTCAGCTCTGCACTGTCTGCTGTACAATTAAGGCAAAAAATGCCCCCCAAAAACAAACATATTACAGGTTAAGTTTGGTGATGTTATATAATTCTCTTCTCTTCTGATGTTCAGACTCAGAGCAGCAGTGAGTGTATCTGCTCACAGGTTCTGTGTGTTTCACAGCCTGATATTAAATCAGTGAGCCTCACTGTTGTTCCTTCATCACCATCAACACACACTGCAGGTTATTTATACAGCGTCCTGCTGCCCCAAATACTCACCAGAGCACCAAATGTTGAAAATAGTCCCCAACAAATGCACTATTTCCTCCTGTTTGTTTGATAAAAACTACAGTGAGCAGCTGTTTTAGGAAATTACTGAGCCTTTTTTAAACATTAAACAGTATATTTGTGTTTTTAAAGATTTACGTCTTCAGTAGGAACCAATGGGCTTTGAGCTGAGAGCCACAGACAGGAAGTCAGACAGATGGACTGACGTGGTAGGTTTGAGTCTGGACATGAGATGTGTTGACAAGAAGAAAAACGTAGAATAGAATTTAAGATTAAGAACATTTTCACACACTCGTACACAAAACACACATATAATCACATATACAGGCGTCCCGTGTACATTTACACACAATCACGTGTTTGCGATGTTTAAAAGTTTATATCTGAGTTGTAAAAACCTTATTATGATTATGAAACCCGTTTTCATACAAATCAGCTCAATTTAAGAAAAGTTAACGTTAAACTTACATTTTAACCAACACTATGATCAATGACAAAAGAGCCCAGAAAGTGACTGATTGATTAGAAATCCTCTGTGGATATTCCTGTTCCCCAGAGGAACTTCTAACCCCTCGTCATCAACAGGCACATGCCAAAATGCCTCTGGATGCAATTGGTTGGAGCTACAACCAATCAGAGCAACGAAACGTGTGACGTACAGACTACAGCGTGTAGCGTAGCAACCTACTTTCAAGAATCGGACGGGATTTACCAGCTTTCAGAAGATGGGAAGAGGAAGAAAAACAAGCAGAATCGAACGAAGAAGCGTCGGCAGAAGTCGACTCCTTCAGAGACGCAGAGGCCTCTGAAACAGAAACTCCTGCTTCTTAAATGTGACATATTTAGACTTTGAGAATAACATGGACTCGAATACCAACGGTCTTATTATTTACGTAAATGCCTCCTCTGCACGGACAGTGTATCAAATACGCCCCATGTTAGAGGAACGACTGTGGACCAGATGCATCTGCCAGAGCAAATAAAACATACAACAGACAGAAACACTGCAGACGTGGTCGCACTGAGCGTTGTATGAAGCACACTGAGGCCGTAACTGTTCCCTTCAACCTCTCGTCACAGGTTTTGTCCCTAATTAAAGGAATAAGAAAGAAAAAATGATGTCTACTTTTCTGACGCTTTCAACTCTCCAGGCCTTTAAGAATCCCCTAAAAACAAGTTAAGAAGGTAAAATCACTGTTTGTTAAACTGCTCAAGTCCACGCTAATCCTCCTGAGACCACTCAGATCTGTCCTGCGGTGCCTTGGGGGAGCCCCGGGTTGGGAACCACTGTGCTGCAGATAAAAACATGATGTGTAATAAATCAGTTTAAGTTTAAATTTAAAGCTCAAATAAGAAGACGCTGAAAATGATCTTTACCAGGAAACACACAAGCTACAGGAGACACAAAGACCAACAGACCTGAAGTCAGTTTGATGAGGTAAGAGCCACTATATATATATGTATATATGTGTATACATATATACATATACACAGTATATATATATATACACATACACACACACATATATATACACACACATATATACATACACATATATACATACACACACACACATATATATACACACACATACATATATACACACACATATATATATACACACACACACATACATACATACATACATACATACATGTATAAAATGGACATGGCAGTGTAGTATCGGCTAAAGGCCTGCTACGGCGGCATCTTCAGGACATTTCCTTGACTCTAGTGCTCTGCCTCATTATTGAGTCTTGTTCAAGCTACTGACGTGAAATTTCTTGTGAAAAACAAGTTAACTGGAGTTACCCCCCCCACACACACACACGTTCCAGCAGCAGTCGGGCTGCGTTCAACATCTTCCTGTTCAGGATAAAAACAAATATTTGCCATTTGTTGGCTTCAGGGCGGAAATGTGAAGAATGAGGAAGTGCTGGTGTGTTTGTGCGGAGCGAGGCGAGCTGCAGGAGACGGCCTGCAGGCTCCAAAACATGTCGGCAGGCCGAGATCACTCTGCACACTTCCTGTTTTTCTCTGCAGCTTCACATTCAATCAGAAAACAGAGATAAAACCCCCCCGATGCTGAAGCCTGACCAGGGATCAGAGCAGTGACGACGGACTGATGATCTGACTCAGCTCTAAAGATACAGCACAAACATTATTACATATTTATATCATGTAGGAAAGCGCTTTTACTAACAATACACTAGTCTAAAGTCCTGCTAGCGCCCCCTACAGGTCGCTGTGTTCATTACAGCCACAATATGAACAAACGTCCAGATCATTGATCTATTCTTAGAGTCTGACCCGTAGTGGAGCTAACAAGAGTTGACAGGCATGCTAGCAGCTGTGTGCAGCTACACTGAATGCTATCGTCAACATGCTCTCAATGATGCTAACATGCTGATGTTTATGTGTTTATTTAGCATTCAGATGATCCTTGTCACATAAGAAAAGGTTCATCCTCCGGAGAATGGGATCAGGACATTCAAGGTTCAAGGTTTAGCTTTATCGTCATTATGCAACACAGGATGGCACAATGAAATTACATTAGATTAGAATAAAACAATGAAATAGAATAAAGTGTATAAAGTAGCACTAAAGCAAGAAATAAAAAACAAAAGCTAAATTATGTTTACAAGGAAGATATACAGTTATGTACATATCTAAATATACACATATTTGTTATACATATATGTATAATATCAGTGTAATAATATGCAGGTTTTAGTGCAAAGTTAATGGTGGTAATGATCAACAGATCATCAGAATAGCAGAGTCGTGTATTTACGGTGTGCAGAGGACATAATAGTCTTCAGATTTAGGTGTTTCTTGTGTGCGAGTGTAAAGTTTGTGTAAAATGTGGCGCTGGAGTAAAGGCCAGGAGGTCGCCAACAAAATCATTTATTTAATTTAGTGCAGACGTCTCCTGTTTTAACATGATGAGTACATGAGAGGAAGAAACTGCTGCTGCAGCTCGACCTCACTGAGCTCATCGATCGATCGATGGCACCCCCCCCCCACACACTCTATTCAGGAAGGGAGGGGTGGCTGTCGGGGGGGGGGGAGGTCATTTGAGATGCAAAAAACCACTGATTGTTTCTTCTGGGTCCTAATGTCCTTCAGACAAAAATAAAGAAATGAAACTCTTTAACCTTCAGGTCTCACCTTTACTTCTTTCTCCATCACCCGTCTGTCATCTGAGAGCTCACAGGAACGCTTGTGACCTCTGACCTCTGGTGTCCTTCCAGCGTCAGTGTTCTCACATTGAAGGCCAAAAAGGATCTGGAGAACAGAAGAGGTTCAACACAGTTGTGTACTAAATGAATCCTGCGAGAATGACAGTAACAGTGAGCTCGAAGGCTCCCCGTCTCCTAGAAACTACGCTCATATCGGCCTACTACTTCCTGGATTGCGTGGAAGTCGTAGGGATGTGGTCGGCGTGGAGTCTTGCGTGTGGCTCCGTTTAAACTACTGAGGCTCCATCCACACTAACACGTTTTCATTTAAGATGCCGTTTTAAAACGAAATCGATCTCCGTCCACATGAGCGTTTTATCACCGTTTCAGAAATAATCTCCGTCCATACTACACACCTGGAAACACGTCACGTGATTTTCACGTGCACTGCGCATGCACGAGCCGGTGTAAACAGGAAGCAGATTGTCAATTGTAAATTCAAAACCTTTATTAGTTATTAGAGCCAAAAACAGATTATTGCCTGAAAATGTGCAGAGATAGAAATTTGATTTTAAAACTCGACGTGTTTCAGAGGAATCATTCTAAATGTAGTTCGACTATTACTGAATGTAAGAAAATGTAAACAGACCAAATTGATCGATATGAGCTTTATGAGTAATATTTGTGTGTGTGTGCGCTGTGGTCGACCGTTTCTGTTACTTGTTTTGAGAAGGAGGCAGGAATAAAGAGGTTTCTTCTCCTGCTGCCTGTGTTTGATGTTGTTTCAGATCGCAACTTATGTTTTGTGTTAAAGTTTGTGCACTGAAAATAAATAATATAAATGAAGAGTTGAATCATGCTTTAGTTGCTATGAACAGTAGACATGTATCAAAGTGTCAAATTAGTATTTCATTGCAGGACACGTGTATATGTGTGTCTGAGTTCCCCGCTCTTATTCTGAAATTCTGTCACATTTCCATAATGTCAGATTGTTAATGACCTCTGTTCAATTCAATTCAATTCAATTCAGTTTTATTTATATAGCGCCATATCATAACAAAGTTATCTCAGGGCACTTTTTCATAAAGAGCAGGTCTAGACCGACTCCTTATGTGTACAGAGACCCAACAATTCCCACCAAGAGCAGCACAAGCAACAGTGGCAAGGAAAAACTCCCTTTTAACAGGCAGAAACCTCGAGCAGAACCAGGCTCTGGGTGGGCGGTCATCTGCCTCGGTCACTCCGCAACCACAGATCCAGACTCCACAGCTCCG
>LKNJ01005065.1:4098-30353 GCA_002120245.1 Maccullochella peelii | reverse complement strand
AGCAGTTGAGTTAGTAACAAGCATTAATGGGATAAGAGTGCGTACAGATGGAGATGGAGAGGAGGAGAGAGGAGCTCAGTGCATCATGGGAAGTCTCCCGGCAGTCTAGGCCTATAGCAGCATAGCTAAGGGGTGGCTCAGGGCTCACCTGAGTCACCCCTTATTTGCTTCATTGTTCTGTGAGAACAATGAAGCAACATTTACAGATAGAATGAATGTGAAAATGTATTTTTCATATTCATTCTATCAGAGCTTGAACAGTAAAGGAACACTGAGTGAACACTTAATTTCGTAATTTCCTAATAATTCCTTGAAAGAAAAGCTCCATTCAAACTAAAGTAAATATTAATTCATGAATGGAAACTTTATTCTTCATATATGTTGAAGTGGATTCTTGCCTGTAGACATATTTCTGCATGTTCAGCTAATGAATGCTAATGTGTGCCAATTGAACAGTGAGCGTCTCCATTTCCTCCAAAATTAGCACCAAATTACAGATTTTGTTCCACAAAACTTTGATGAAATTACAAACCTGTAAAAGTGTTACAGAAGACGGATATCAGCTTCATCTTTGAGCATCCAATAGAGGTTTTCACAGGTCCAGACTCATGGAAGTCCTGCTCGAACCCTACATGCATAAATCAGTTAAAAAGACCTGATTCTGAAGTTACAGTCAGGCCGGATCCCGATAGACCGAAGGATAGTTAGACCTGATCCATAACAGCAGCACGATGATCCACCAATTAAAGGCACCCTGCGGAGTTTTTGACCAATAGTATGGAGCAATGTTTTTATGAGCGGGTCCCTGTGTTGTTTGTCCTCGTGCACGAGGATGCACACGCATGAGAGCGAGCGGCTGCAAGTAATTTGAAATATTTAGAAAAAATCATCTTTGTCAATGTTTTATGAGGAAGGAAACACGTTCAACATGTTTGTTTTGGTGAGAAACCCTGAATGTAAACAGAAACTTTAAGAAAAGCTTTAACCAGCAGCTCGGTGGAAAAGAGCGGCAACAGGTCATGTTTCCTGCGCTTCACAAAGACCCGAGACCTGCAGCAATACAACGGGACCCTACCAGACCTGATTAGACTGATTATACTCGAGTCCTGGGTCAGGTCTCTGTTACTAGGAACCCTGAAAACATCTATCGTCAGTGCACAGATTGGCCTAGCTTAGCATTAAGACTGGAAGCAGAGGGAAACTGCTAGCCTAGCATCAACTCTCTAGAAGAAGCTAAATGTTGGACTGTTGGGAGGTTGCAGAGTCGAGTTTCACTGAGAGCTGCGATGTGTTTAGGTGCCAATATTTAGTAAAAGTTTTGTGACTCAGAAAAACAAAGCTGTAGATATTTTAGTTTGAGGCCTGAAATGGTTTGTAAAGTCAAAACTGGTGGTTTGAGCTGAGATCCGTTTGCGGTGTTTCAGATGGGGGAACTTTGTGAGAGCGTTAAGCAGAAAACCCCCTCTGCCCACAAACAGGTTTCTGATGCACCTGAAACTGATGATTCCACTCGCCCTTCAACTGAAAATGACAAAGACCGCCAGGAGAAAACAAAAGTCACAACTCCTCAAACCAACAAAGAAGAGCGAGGCTTCAGGTTTCGCTAGTGAGAGTGAACCTTGAGGCGATGTTTCCCACCGTTACACCACTCTGAAAACCAGACTTCACTGAACACAGCACGAAACCTGATAATTTAGGTTTCTTTGTTTCCACTACAGCAGGAGGATTACATGGTTGTTCATCACTCTGCACCATAAAAACACTGAAGTATGAATAAATAAAATGCAAGCTGATAATATGATGTTTTCTTCTTTATCTCTGCTGTGTCACATTTTCGCAGTGTCTTCTAATCTTATTTGGGATGGGCGAAATGTTTGGCACAACACAGAAAAAAAACTGAATAAATTACTAAGTAAATTACATGCTTTCCTGCTTAAAAGTGCCGTCCGGAAATGTAGTATTACACTTGCATAAAGTTGCGGGACTCACAAGAGACAGATTAAAAAACGATGGTTAAAATCTGAGCTGATTTTTTAGTCCTTAGTGTGGTCAAACTCCAAAAACCACTGGATCCTACATTTCCCATAATGCAATAGCATCTTTCACTACACCCTCTCTAACCATGGGACTAACCATGACGAGTATGTATTTCATGAACAGGTCTGCAGTCTGGGTGAACCAGCACCAGAAAGGGTCACAGGTTTGACCCCTGTCTCCTCAGTGTCCAGGCTGCTGTGTCAGCTGAACGCAGAGAAATGAAAAGTGAATTTGCAGCTCATCAGTTTCACTCTGCAGCAGCGAGACAGCGCAGACGCTGTTGCTGCCGATCAGAGGTCAGATTTCCTCGTTTCCTGTCTGACGTGATTAAGTTTCATGAGCAAAATGAGACGCTGGTTCAAACTGCTCAAAGCACACATTTTTTGTGTAAGGAAATATAAACTTTCCATCTCTTCTATCATGTCCTCTGATCAAAGGAACAAAGATCAACTGTATTAAAACCCTCCTCCATGTTTGTCAGCAGTCAGTTTAACCCACAGTTAGTGGGAGAGCATGGGAGGCTCTTGAGGAACCTCTACGATGTGCAAAGGTCACGTGAACAGATGCAAACCGAAGGCAGTAATAGGCTACTTTCCGGTAGCGTCGCTAACCTGGCGTTTACACGGCAAAGGGGAAGTTAGGGTAAGGTTGGCAGTTTTTGGACTTTCCTCTAATCTTTGCTTTTTAGTGAAATATTGGATCATTTGAACAGTTATTGAAATGAAACCATGAGAGAAGATTAGAGGAGAAATGTCTTTTTGGTTGAAAATCTGAAACATGTCGAGGAGCCACAACTAGACACAGATTTTTTGTAAGAGGTCACAAGCAAGAAATACATGCTGCCAGAGCCTGTAGACCTGCACACAAGAGTCCTATCAATCAAGAGCCTCCAGTCAGAGACAGAGGAAGCTACTTTACATTAAAGGGTTATTAGACACAGACTTTAAAACATGCACCAGTTCAAATACAAAGTCCTGACTTAAACTGAGGCACAAAGACAAGCTATCAAAGCAGCCGTTAAAGCCTTCAGCTTGCAGTCATTAGTCTGACAGAGAAAACCAGCGTCTGAGTTACACTCAGAGACGTGACGGGAAAGATGCTGCGTGAGTAAAAGCAATCACAAGGCTCGTTTATGTGTCAAACGCACATAATTCAGGAGCTGCTGAACAAAGAGGAAGCAGGCAGGCGTGACGCAGGCTGGTGTCTCTGAACTGGGACACCGGCTCCCGATCGTCCCCGCGGACCTTCGCAGCAACAGGGAGCAGAAAAGAGAAGCAGGTTAATTAGCTCGATCAGATCAGCAAATTAACAGCAGAGCTCTGATTCAACAGGAGGACGGCACCTTCACACTGAACTCAGACAGACAGACAGACCTGCACAGACAGATCCTGATCCTGATGAAGCCGAGGTCCCAGCAGGAGGCTCAGTGGGGGGTTTTAAGGATATTGTCAGGGTGCTGCGACCTTTGACCCCCAGCCCTCTTATTATCAGCTGTGATGGCAGCAATCTGGGAACGATTAACAGTCTGAAGACAGCCGTTCCTGGACTTTTGGGCTCTTGAAAATTAAAATAAAGCATCATGTTTTGTACATTTATTGTAGTTGAGTAAAGTTTTAATGTTCCGGACTTCAGGTATTTCTCTTTTGAGACACTTTCTACTTCATTTCAGTTGGAAACTTTGCACTTTTTAATCCACTACATTTATCTGACGGTTCGAGTTACTGGTGACTTTGCGGATTCAGAATTTATATACAAAAAATGTTTAACTCATAAAATATGATGTATTGTTACACAGAGTACTCAGCAGCAGAGCTCAAAAGACTTTCAAGATTAGGACTCAGTCAAGACAATTACACACCTTTTTCAGGTTTGGTGTGTTTCGAGTAATGGGATATAATGAGTCGGGACAAAGTCATCCATGCATCTGCATCACCATCAGCGACTTATACCACCTTACTAACACCAATATCTCTTCAAGCAAAGTAAATGCTTTTGATTGTACAAAAACCTCGTCTTTTCAGTAGACATTGTTTGCTGTGGGTAAAGAGAGGGAGGCTGACTGAGGCTTTCTGGGTAAAAGCAGAGACCAGTAAGCGGAGACGACACCGGCCGCTGGGAAACTGACTCTCCTTCACGCTCAGCAAACACCGTCATCATCAACACAACACATCCCTGCAGCTCACTGTGATATTTCTCATGTGTAGCAGGCAAAAAAACTGCCCCTCTGTCATAAAATCGGCACCATGTTTACATTGTTACTGCAGCATCAAGGACAGAACAGTGAGAATATCTAAAAGTCTCTATGGGACGACTGAAGTCCTGACTTTTTATTTATTATCTGTCTGAAAATCTAAACGATGAATCAGAGGTTTCTCTCTGTATTTTAGGATACAAGAGTATCTAACTCCTGTAGGTTTTGAATGCACAGAAAATGTTGGTTTTATGTTAAATTACAAGAGGTTGATAGAAATGGATAGAAAACCTGTGTCATGTTTTAACTTTTCTGACAATTCGACCAAAAAAACAACACATTTTTCAGAAAATACATACTGGTGCTGAGGCTAGTCAAAGCTAGCTTAAAAGTTGGGCAGGACTGACTAACTAAGCTAGTGATTGTAGGCAAATGATGCCACATGGCTAAAGTGCTCATTTCTTAAACTAATTAAAGATTTCTAATTAATCATTTCAAAGTTTCATAAAAAATTCTGGTTAACACGGAAGCTAACAAACAGCTACTGGCCAAGTGGCCTCATGCCACCATTGACAATGTGCTAGTTAGCTTAGCTAATGCTACCACAGAAAGAAATGGACTTACTGTAAAGTCTTCTAAAATGTGTCTGGCTACTAGCTACACTCGCAGCACCAACTCTAAAAATCTGCCCACATGGTGGCGTAGCAACCATTTTGCCACTGGCTTGTTGACATTTCCTTTTCCTTTTTTAATCTTTCAGTTCTCACACGACATAATGGCAACCCTGTTCAGCTGCTTAGCTTACACACTTTGTATTCTCAAGCAGTAACGTTCATAAAGTAGTGATATCTCGGGTGACGTTGGCTGAGTTGCTGGAATGTAAAGCTCCCAAAATCCAGTAAAGATCAACACAAAGCTGCTAACGTTAGCCAAAACTTTGTTAGCATCCAGGACCGGCCCACAAAACTCAAACCTAAAGCTCGTCAGACCTGCTGCGCCTAGTTACGGTTGTTAAGACAATCGCTGTTTGAGGGACGGGTTCAGTAAATCAGTTATGGCCGGTACCACGTGAACAACGATGCTACTGAAATGTGACCATCAAATGGTAAATAATGAGACTACTACTCTGCCCAACAGACAATCGGCACAGATTTGTAAACTATCCACCAATAATCACTGGTCAGAAATAGTCATTTTGTCATTTTCTCCCATTGGGTGTAATTAATTTGGCACTCATGTCACCGTGAGCGCCCTCCGCTGGTCGTATTAGATCAGAGCCTGCTGTGTTTTCCGACGACACTGCGGAGAGCTGCAGGGCCGCTCCGTCACAACCCAGCAGACCCTGCTCCATCCCTCCCTCCACCCGCCTGGCACGGCGCGGCACCGGCAGCAGATTGCCATGGCGACCAGCCCAGACTGCCGGTCACCACAGTGTGAGGTCAGTGTTTCCATGGCGATGGAGCAGATGAGCGGTAATCCGTCCTTGTTTTTGCACCGTGGAAACAGGACGGGTGGGTGGAGGCAGAGAGAGAGACAGAGAGAGAGAGAGAGGAGGGGAGGTGGAGCTGTGAGCATGTGTTAGCATGTGCCTGTGATCTCTCTCACTAAAGCTGCAGCCTCATCCCTCCTACACCGCCCACCTCCACCCTCCCACGTCTCCTCCTTCCTCTCCTCGCTCTTAATAGCAAACTTGCAATCATGCACTGCAGATCAAGCAGGAACCTGCGGAAGATTAAAAGGCGCTGATGATCTGGAGCAAAAAAAAAAAAAACGAGGTCACCGCCACAAACAGTGGCATTTCACTGCTGCTGCTGTGTAATCAGCCACTGCAGGAAGCTGAGGAGAGCTGCAGCAAAGGCGCAACACAGGACACAACAGGAAGGACAGGAAAGGACAGAGTGCTGATAGATATACATGTCGAGTACAGCCTCAGGTCTCTGTAGCTTCTCCACACTCGGTGACCTAGATGCACCGTTGTGTACAGGGATTTCATTGCTAATAATTTAATCGATAGCCTGCACTTTCATTCCTGAAGTGCACCGTCATTTGTACTTTGGACCTGTTTTCTGCCGTTATTTCACCATGTATGTGTGTGTACCGTGTACCGAGCATTTGAGCATAAAACGTCTACTTTTTTTGTCACTCTATCATCTAATGAGGGTTTATTAAGTCAAATAAAAACACTACATTTATTTTAAAAAAGAAGGGGGTGGTGGGGGGGTGTTGAGGACGAAGCAGCAGTTGCAGCTGGTGCTGCAGTTCCCTACAGCTGCCACTAGATGAAGAATCAGATTTTACAGATATCTTCTTTAATTGATGACGAGATTCACGAGATTATGTCTTGGGGGGCTACACGGCGTATTCACAGCTCGTAAGGTGAATAAACTGCAGACAGACATTCGATTGCAAAACACATTTTTAAAAGCACATTTTAAATAACAGGGAAATGAAAGCGTTCTTTTTTGCAGCTCAGTTCTTCCACTGCGGTGAGCAGAAAAAAACCCCCCTGATTAATCTGGGACACTGGTGTCATGTGTGAGGAGTCGACCATATGGTGAAGTTCCAAAACCCCACAGCGGCGTGAACCAGCAGCGCTGGAGGTCTCCTGCGTGAAAAGAACTCAATTTAGAAAGCATGTTTCTGTTTTTGCAAACTGCAGCGGCTGCAGATCAACAGCAGCAGCACATTCATCATCTGACTCCTCTTTTTTTCCCCTCCCTCTCTCCTTTAAAACTCTCCTCCTCCTCCTCTTCTTCTTTTTCTCTCTGGCATCTTTCAAACGGTGCAGAGGCTCCCGATTGGCCGGCTGACAGGGTTGGTGTGAGGGGGCGTGGAGCGGCAGCCAATCCCGTGCTCCCTCCGTCTCCCAGCCCCCTCTTTTTTTTTCTCGTAAACCTGCCATGAGTATTCACTGTACCATGCCCCCCCCAACCTCCTCCTCACCCCCCCCACTCCTCACCCCCCAAACCTCCNCCCCCCCCCCCGAATAAAAAAATCCTCCCCTCTGAGAGTTAAAGCTGCACCGGCCCTCCCCCGCCTCCTCCTTCCTCTTTCTTATGTAGAAGAACAGCAGCCTCTTGCAACATGGAGGGACGGCAGCTCGCTTTGTGTCGCTAACACAATGGACTCCAACACCCCCCACCCTCCCCTCTTCTCCCCCCTCCCCCCTCTGCAGAGTTTAGGTTGCAGTGCAGCCTCTCTGGGCTATAAATAACTCGGCAGCCATCTTATCTTTTCTTTTTTTTATTGTAACCCTGTGGAGGAGAGGAGGAGGAGGAGGAGGAGGAGGACAACGACTCTGGGGACAAATGTGATGAGGGTCACGTGGCCGGCGAAATTAGCCAAAGGCCTCAAACCTTCAGCATTAGTGAGCGGTTAAAGAGGAATAACTGACTGAGAATATTGATTAGTGAACAGGTGCAGACGTTTTAAAGCTTGAGAGCACTGAGGGTCTAAAGATGTTGCACGTTTTATGATTTTAAAGCCGTCTGAGACAAACAGGCCGTCTTCACAGAGACATTTTGACACAGTCACAGTAGGAAAAGCAAATGTTTAAATAGTAAAATGAATGATGGCTGAATTTTAACTTCCTGGTGTTGTGCGTGCTGACTCACTGCCACACAAGCCACAGGAGGTTTGCATCCAAAATGTGGCGCAAATTTCAACAGAATTACTAGAAAATCTGCTTAAGAAAATACAAACGAATCCACTGCCGTTTATCAGGAGTTGGTTCGTGGAGACAAACAGCCGGTGGCGCTAATTTTCAACTCAGGTGCCGTTAAACGACTGCAGAAGAAGATCAGCGCCAGTCAAACTTCAAACGGTGAAAAACATTGTAGACAAAGTGATGAAACGCAGCACTTCTGTCGGCTTCATCTATCATCTGGTGGATGGAAACTATTATCAACACCTTTATGTTATGTTGTATACACTCGTCAGGTTTCCATCCAAACGTAGACCCAATTTTAACTGCATTTCCAGCACCGATGGTAGAAAAAAATAAAACGTATATTAAAGGGATTTGTGTGTTTGCATGAATATTCATCACGTGTGTATGTCGGCTTCAGAGGGAGGAAACAGGCTGTAAGTCACATTTACATACGAGGAATCCCACAGTGAAGGTGACACTGCATCCTGTTACAGCAGAAATATTTATATCCACCACTTCATCACGGGGCTGACGTACTCAATAAGTGCCTGTTGTGATGATGTAGCTTATTGATTTATTCTTTAATCAGACTGTTCCTGATTTAAATTCATTTTAGAGCGTTTTGTATTTGCACGGCTGCTTGTGTTCAGATACAATTTAACATTTAAGAACTTTCATTTCTAAAACATGTTTATATTTCTCAACGTAAAGTTTGTACATTCTGTTAAGACTGCTACTACGATGTTTTACAAATTAGCTTGGAAATCAACACAAGTAAGGTTACAAACGTGAGTGCTGCTGATCTGTACAGTTATTGGTACGATGGTAATCTGACTGCACAAACCAACCGGAGTCAATACGCGGGTTCAGACTGCAGAAGGACTCAAAGGAAAGATTCTGTAAATGTTCAAACAGCCAGTTTCTGTCAGAAGGACGAATGCAAACGCCAAAAAACTACTAAAAAATACCATAAAGCCATCGCTTCCATCAGAGGGGTCCGATTAAAGGGGTGGGAACCACCCTAAATAACTAATCAGTCATTCAAAAAGAAAATAATAGATCGATTAATCAATAATGGTAATTTGAAGCCCAATGTTGAAATTTTGGTTAATATAGTTTCTGGACCGATTACACAAAATATTTTCTTTATACCCAACGAGGTAATCTCGTCTGAAATGAGTAAAATTCTGATTTAAATAAAGAACCGTCTGATCATAGAACAAGAAAATAAAATGATTGATCTGATCAGACACTGTTTGACACAAAGGGACACCAAACTAAATCTGTTAACGTTTTCTGTTTACGAGCGCTCGTCTTCAGTATTTCTTCCCCTGAGAATCGAGTTTACGTTCAATTACAGACAATTCTGATTAATATCTTTAAATGTGACCATCATGTAGGGACACAGACAAACTCTAGTTCTGTTTTTACATGAATTTATTACACGAGCTTTGATTTCTCTGGTCAAAGTGATGAGACATAAAGAAGTAACTCAGGTATAAATGTGAAGTATGTGCTGATGAGCTCCAAAAACACTTCAGGTATTTATTCAGTGTAAATTATCTAACAGTGCTTAAACCTCGAGGAGCTGACCGGACGTGTGAACGCAGAGTCAAACAAACACACACAAGCTTTTCTTTTACACTCAGCTGCTGCGAGAACCGAGTCGCTGCAGCGTCGACCTGCTGATGACGTTTACGAACTCCCACCGGTCCCCGAACGCATCGTCTGGTGGTCCAGACACGCCAAGGGAGACACGTCAGTACGTTTGAGCAGGTTAAAGGGATAGTTTGAGGAGCCGACGCCGCTCTCACGTCTGTACGGTGAACACGAAGCTACAGCCAGCGGATGGTTAGCTTAGCTTAGCATAAATGCTGGAAACAGGTGGAAACAGCTAGCCTGGCTCTGTCCAAAAGCAACAAGGGACGCCCGCCTAAATGTCGATGATGGGAATCATCAGTGGAAAAGCCTCCGAGTCGAATCCCTGCGATTTAATTTGATGAAGTGTGCACACCGCTGCACGGCAGACGACTTGTACAAACCGAGTCACGTCTTAAAATCACAGGACTAACTGATGTGGCACAGTCGGTTTAGCTAGCGGCTACGAATCAATATTATACGTCTCAATCATAGGTAAGATCAGGAATAATGGTATTTATCAAAACTAAAAAAACAAAGCAGGTACCAAAAGCACACGACAAAATAAGCGTGCACAAAAACTGAAAGGACACCTTGTGGTTTTATGGGATGTTACGTGCCGGTTATGTTAGCAGAGCCAAGCTAGCTGTAACACACTGGAACAGTGAAGCAGTGATCGGCGGTCTCAAAGGCACCTGGTTAAACAGCGTGTTGACACGACGGTGGGAAAAATCCAAGTGTTCTGTCCATCAGAGTCAGTCACCTGTCCAACAGGTGTCGCTTCAGACCAGGAGGCCGGCTCAGGTTACAGATCACATAAACGGCAGGTTCACCCAAATCACAGCTACACTTTCTGACATTCAGCCAGTTGGATTTGAATGAGAGGAAAATAAGTCTGGCTTCATTTTTAGTGTTTTAGACTCCACAAACTCAATTCTAGAGCTTAAGCAGTTAATCAATTACATGTAAAGCAACAATTTAGATAATCGATGAATTTAACAGTTTTTAAGCAAAAATCGGCACAAAAAAACCAACAACCCCAAACCCATTTCCAGCTTTTTAAATTGTGATTATTCGCTGCTCTTCTTAGTTTTGTGACAGTAAACTAAATATTTTTTAGACTTGAACAAAACCATTGTCATCACCGTGGACTCAGTAAATTAATTAATTTATTAGACCAAACAATAACCAACTGATCAACAAAATAATCAGCAGATTAAATCGGTAATGAAAATAAACGTAGTTGCAGCCTGACAGCTTAAAACCTCAGCGAACGGATCCACAACTGCCTGCGTGTACAGATAATATAGTTTAGGTCCAGTGTTCTCTGTAATACTACTAACTGTATATTCTCATAATTTTATTTTTTTCCTTTATTCCTTA
Organism: Maccullochella peelii; assembly: GCA_002120245.1. Taxonomy (NCBI): domain Eukaryota; kingdom Metazoa; phylum Chordata; class Actinopteri; order Centrarchiformes; family Percichthyidae; genus Maccullochella; species Maccullochella peelii. The sequence goes on along the minus strand of LKNJ01005065.1, from coordinate 19,455 downwards.
AGTCTTGTATTTCTCTCTCCTGGCCCTAACACTCTGTTGTCAGATACCGGTAATGTTGAGGTTTATTTTTGTGTGATTTTGGCGAACATGTTCAAAGACTCCCCTGGTGTTGGTAAAAATCTTATTTTTCACATTTTATTCATGAAACTGGAGCTTTGTTTTTTTTCCACTTTAAGTCCTCTAAATGTCCTACAAACTGAGAAAGTCACAGCAGAAACAAAACACTTTGTTACATAAAGGAGAGAAATGACAGAAATAATCTTTCCAGGTTGGAAGGATAAACATGACCTTACAGGAAACCGAACAACATTTTTCTGATTCTGACGAAGCAAAACAAGAACAAAACTGAAGAATCAAGACTTCTTCCAACACCAGAGGAGCCTTTCAAAATAAAACCACAGTAGTGAAGTAGCTCGAGCAGCTGCTGGATGACACAATCCACAGATTAAAGTCAGTTTTTTCACAGATAAACCTGGATCAGACTGGAAACCTGGTGACTGGTGCAGAGTCAACAGCGGTCGAGAGGTGAGGAATGAGCGAGAGACGACGGAGGGGTTTTCTTTCTGTAGACGTCGACCAGAAGGACGACGACAAGCCGACAGGGAGACGTCCTCTTACTTCAGCAACAAACTGAAAGAAACAGAGATTCAAAATTACAACATTGTCATTATTATAACGTGGAGCAGGACGGAGGTCTAACGTTAAAGGTCTGACATTTACAGAAATCCTTGTTCTGTCGCACATTTAGCCTAGCTTAGCACAAAGACTGGAAGCAGGGGGAAACTGCTAGCCTAGCTCTATCAAAAGAGGGGAACAAATACACCTTTCAACTCCAAAGCGGCCTGATTTACATGTTGTATCTCATTTATTGAACAGGTGCAGAAACTTGTATTGATCCGATTCTGGGCAGGACCCCGATCAAGCAGCTGAAAAGTCTCAGGTCACTTCTTTTGCTGGGCTTTATGGTTAAAATCAGTATCACGTATTGATCAAAAAGTTCCAATGATATGATACGACTGATATACAGTATCAGTTTGTGTAATTACAATTTTCTTGCAATAAATTCAGAGTTTTGTACAAACGTTCTGTAACATTAACCCTAAGATCACATCACACGGTGATTCTATTCAAAGATGATAAATGATCAGATCCATTGATCGCCCACCGGTAAATAATCTGAAAAGATACCTCTCATCACTTTTTATACAAAAATCATTTTCTCATTGAACAAAATAATCCAAACTTTGTGTCAAACTGTGAAGCTACTTCAGTCTGAATTGAGACAAAACGATTAATCAAGAAAATAATCAGCAGCCTGATCCAGAATGAAAGTAATCATTTTTTGCAGAACTTCACATTTGACAGCTTGGACTCGTTTTGTTCAATGGAAGAAAGACATGTTGTAGGAAATATCACCAGACTCTCAGGCGTCATATTGGCACTAATATACAGATAACGACACCCGGAGCTGCTTCTGATCGTTTTGCTGCTGCAGACGGAATTCGTCCTAAAACTGGTGACATTTAAAAGCCAGGTTCAAAATGTGAAATCACAACACTGCTCGGGACTCACTCGAAGCCGTCTCTGTCCTGCAGGTTGAGCACCAGGCTGTCAGCACTCAGGTACACTTTGTTTTGGGACTGCGCCACCTGCAGGTCAAACACACACAGAGCGAGTGAGAGGAGAGAAAACACAGGTGGAAGTGTCTCGGCGTGCCGGCCGGACCGAGCCGCTGCTACCTGAGCACAATGGGAACATTGTCAGAGCTGCAACACTGAGCTGATTCACAGCACAGAGAGCTGCTGAGGCCCCGCTCGCCGTCCATACAGGAAACGCACGCCACCAGCAGAGCGCCCGGTCCACATGACTGTGAGGTCACACTGCTCAGACGCCAATAATTTAATCATCAATACTCTGGCACCACAGGCACACATATAGATATACAGTCATTCAGAGAGTGTTCAATACTTTATTAACAACCTTTTATAAGCTTGACTAGTTCGTGTAATAAATCCCGACTGAGCACAAAGGGATTTTCACACCACGTCTGATATTTGACAGACTTTAAAATAAATATATACTCGTCCAGATCAAACCGCCCACAACTGGTTTTTATTTCTCTTTTTAAATCTGAACGACCGGGACATAAATAACCTAAATGGTTGTGCTTTTGTAAGGAGTCCATTTTTACTAAAATAATTTAACATTTGATTAAAAACGAGTATCGCACGCAGCACAGGGAGCGTACTCATGGTAAAACCTGCTTTTCCGTCTTTGGGTAAAGGTTTGATTTTAGATGTCCCGCTGAGAAAACATCTATCAAAAATATGACTTATTGGTTTGGAAAGCAGCTTAGCTCCAGTTTTAAAAGTGTTTCCATCCAGGTTATTGATACCAGGAGACAACAACATAACATGTTAGCAACATAACAACAACTGTGTCTTGATTAACCCGTTTTATCCCTCATGACACTATTAACAGTGTTGCATGCTAAACTGACATCATCTAATTGCATGCAAGATCTTAAGCCGTCTACTTTGTTGATAAAGAAGTTAAAGTAATTAGCTTAACTGACCTGCACAGTCTACACACCTTTGAGAACTTCTTACACATTTCATTAAAGTCTTCCATAATTAGTCATAAAAACAAACGTGTGTTGAAGGTTATCGTGATGAAGAGTTTTCTGATGTTTTACAGACCAAACGACTAATCGAGAAAATAATTGGCAGCTTCATCGATACTGAAAATAATCAGTTAAGTTTTTATAAGCTGCTTAGAAATGTTAAATGAAGTGTTAAGACATAAAAGTTAATCTGTACACCAGTTTAACAAGCTGCCGCTCAAAATATTTGAGCCGTTTATGGTTTTATAGTCTGAAACGATTCTGCCGCTTGAGAAAATGACTAATTTGGACTAAATCAGTACTGAGAAAGATTTATTATCAGGTATGAGACCTGACAAAATGGTCGTAGCAGCTCTAAAGAAACTTTTTGGTGCCTTCCTGCCAGCGCTGCTGATAATATATCGGGATGTGCTTTAATAAAATGTTTAATTTAAATAAAATGAATCAAAATAAAAGCAGAAAACGTTTAAGGCTTGAAAACCAACAAATGTCAGAATAGTGTTTCCTGACTTCTCCGTCTAAGTCATGTTCATGTGGCGCCACCCAGTGGACCCAACGAGCTGCTCCACTGTGAACTGCACCTGTGGTTACCAAACTGGGGCTCTGGACCCGTCAGGGGGCCACTGGATGATTTCAGGGTGTCCTCACAGCTGCCTGGGAGTTTATTTGATTTTAACTCAACACTTTTTAGGAGTTAATTCTAAAATAAATAACTTAAATTGTTTAAGTACTGTTGACCTCTCAGAAGACAACGTACCTGCATCAGGAAATAACAGCATTAAGACTGAAGAGAAGAGCTGAAACTGGATTTAACAGTCAGGGGCTCAACATGAACACTGAAACAGGTTCGCTGTCATCCTCTTAATCAGTCTCTCGCTGTAACGTCCGATAAACGTTCAACTAAACATTTTTACACAAAACTTCAGAAAGGACTTGAGACTTTGTCCCTCATCACTTACATGGAAAAAGATCTTTAAATGTCCGGCGCGAACAGGAGGAGTGACGACAGCAAGACAAACCTGTTTCAATGTTTACGACTGTTTTAGGAAGAAGACTAATCGACAGTTTAAGAGGAGGAGAAGGAAGAAGGAAGAACTGGGCAAAGTGTCTGCTGGAGATGATGTTTTCAGATGATCTGATGTCTGAGTTTTAGTGACTGTTGTTTTGAAACTGATGAACTTTGTTACTCTGCTGCAAACCAACTCCCCCCTTGAAGACAATAAAGATGGAGTTTTACCTTCATACATGATAACTGAGCATTTTGTGTCACAGCTCAGCGTCCTGGACCCACTGACGTCCATATTTACGTTTGTCTAAACATTTTTCAAATTCACAAAACTTTATTTTAAATTCAAGCAGCTGCAGTTTGTAGTTTTGCTGCCGCTTCAGTTCAGCTGGAAACTGCAGAGAGAAACGCTTCTTACCGTCTTGGCGATGCTCTGCGCCGCCCGGATCTTCCTGAGTTTCAGGTAGCCTGGGTTCTTCGTCACGGCCTCGCCCAGCTGACACACACACACACAGATTTAAACTGTTAGTGTCTCGACAGGAGAGAAGTGTTACACCGCTAACAGAAAGGGAGAGCGAGCGGTCGGGCCGATCAGCAGCTGGCTGAGCCGGTCTCTCCAAGCAGAAAAAACACGGATCATCACGGGGATCAAAGCTGCAGGCGTGTCGCTGCTCGGCTCTTAATATTCTCACGCATGTTGACGGGTGGGGAAAACAATTACTGCATATTTGGCTGAAGTGTTTATTAAAGAGGCTTCTGTTTCTCTCCACAGTCACGAGGTGAGGCCGGGAGTTCACGTCAGGCCAGGAACTTATCTGAGACGAGGATCTGGAGGTGGTTTTTAATGACAATTAGACTGATATGAATCAGTTAAATTACAGCAGAGCGATCAGGAAAACACAACTGGTACTTGGACAGACTGCAGATAAAACACGCAGTCATCGTTAAATCAAATCTAAACAATCCTAACTTTTTGCACAATCTCTTAAATGTCGAAATCTATATTTGCAGGCTTCACAGACTGTCGACAGAGAAATCCCAGCAGGATGATCACAGACCAACACACCCCGAGGACTCAACAACAGTAACAACTGGAAACACAGCTGCTCTCACCACCGACTCTTCTGATCTCTACTGCTTCTTTTTAAAGTCTGGATCATCGTTTCTTCTTCACCTGTTCGTCCTCTCTGGGTGTGCTCTTTTTCCACTTCTTGTTAATAGCCCAGTTTCCACTTTTAGTCCCAGGAACTACTTTTCAAGGAACTAAAAGGTTCCTTCAGGCCGTTGTTGTCTGTGTTTCCACCACGGTCTACAGACCCGCGAAGAGTAGGCAGATTAGTCTGCTGCCGTGTGAAAAAGCGACGCGACTATTCAACAGCGATGACGCCACATAAAGCGACGGACAACGCTGCAACAACAGTAAACGTGGAGGAGCTCAATGAGGCCTGGACTCGGTCGACGGTCCGTCTGTCGGACGCTTTCTTCTGAAACGCCCCGTGTGGAAGCACAATGAACAAAAAAACTGGTTTGCGGCTGCAGATTTTTTAAAATGATGGCTGAAATACCATCTCACCATCTTTGCAGCCTCGGCTTCTCCTTCAGCCTGGATGATCTTCTGTCTCTGGTCCTGTTTGGCTTTTTCTACATAAAACTGAGCTCGCTGCGCCTCCTGCTGGGCTGGAGAGGAACACACAGACACTTAACTTCTATTACGGTTATTTACATTACTTTTATACACATTTAGAAACAAGAAAAACTGTTTAATACTGCTAGGAAACCTTTAAATATATCTTTATATAAATCCTACACCCTCTAGCCATGTAATTTACCCTACTCACATCTATCTCTCATCTACCACATGACGATGATGCAACTTTGACAGAAACAAAGCTGGCTAGATGGATTATCATCATAAATCCGATGGCTGTCTGGGAGGAAGGATCAGCTGTTGGCCCAGAGGTCTGACGACTTCCTGCGTCTACTCACCGACTTGTTTGGCCTCGACGGCGGCGGTGTACTCTCGGCTGAAGCTGAGCTCAGTGATGGCCACGTCGTCCAGGACGATGTTGAAGTCTTTCGCCCGCTCAAACAGCTCTCTGCGGATCAGCAGGGAAACCTGGATGGGGGGCGGCAACAAAACCTGATGTTCATGGCACAAAGCTTACTACAGTTACTACGATCTCCGTCCACACGAGTGTTTTATCACCGTTTCAGAAATAATCTCCGTTCATACGACACGCCTGGTAACGCATGTCACATGACCATTCACGTGCACTGGGCATGCATGTGGCGGTGTAAACAGGAAGCAGATCGTCTGCTCTGCGGTTGGTCGCTTATAGCTGCAGGAAGTACTACGAAGGAAGAACAGCGACGGACAAAAGTAAGAGCAGAGATTTCTCTGCTTGGACCGACGACCAGGTGGAACTGTTACTGAAAGCAAGTGTTGTGATTCGTTCTCCATGTTGAATTAACCGCCGACAGTAAAGGCTGAAAAGGGTCATGTGATCGGGGCGTGACGAATCAGGGAAGGACACGTCGTGGCTGGAAGCGAACATGGGTGTCTGCGTCATCGTTTTAAAACGTCTCCGTTTCAGGGGTTATAAAACGCCGGAGTCGTGTGGACGCATCAGCGTGGATGTGACACAGCGTGATCTTTTCTCTCCATTCCTCCCTGTGATTGATCCAGACAGTCAGAAGTCATTTTCAAACACTACACTTATTAAATAGCTTTGTGTTTTAAAGTGTTTGCTGACAGTTTGACAGGTTAGGTTCGTTTAGTGTAAGCTAACAGCGTGAAGCATGTGAGTCTGCACTGCTGCTAATACAACAGTCCTCCGTCCATGAAGGTTAGAACGTTCAGATGGAGAGGAGTTGCTTCAGCTGTAGGATGTAGTTTTGTGGTGGTGTTGAATTGTTTGGCATTATATTTCTATTATTCTGTCCACCCCACTGATATCAGCGAGGCTGGGCCCAATAACAGAAGCAGCTCTCTGTATAATGTAAAGATGTAAACATTGTTGAAAAATGCAGAAATAAAAGATGCAAATGCAACATAATCTGTCATTTGATCATTAAGAATCCCATAATATACAGTGTTTCAGTTATTCAGGTACAAATGAATGCAACATCATACAGCTGTGGTGCCATAAAGTCGACTGTAATGAAGCCTATAATGTTGAGCTGTTGCTTTATATTTACAGGTGTTCCTAATATTCTGAGCCCTCATGTACGTAAAGCCTCCAACACAACACCAGCTTTAACTGTGACCTGAAACTGTGTCATAAATTAAAACAGCTCCACACGTAACAATGAATGCTCGAGCTGTTGTAGTTTTTTATTTTAGATCAATTTAAAACATGATTGTGCAAACGACACCTGCGGCGTCGAGGGTGAGAAGACGGATGTTGTATTGTGAAGGTGTACCTAATAAAGGGGCCACTGAGCGTAATGAACACACAGTGTGCGTGTGTGTTGGTACCTGCGCTCTCTGAGTGATGAGCTGCGACGCGTTGAACTTTGCCACCACGCTCTTCAGCACCTCGTTGACGATGGAGGGCAGGACGCGCTCGTCGTAGTCCTTCCCCAGCTGCTGGTAGAGGACGGGCAGCGTGGACGCCAGCGGCCGGGACAGAACTCGCAGTCCGATGTTCACCATCTGAAGGTCTGAGTGGAACCGGAGAGACAGAAACCACAAACTGTCAGGACCAGATAATCTGTAGTCCTGTTTCTAAGCTGGTTCAGTCTGGAAACAACTTGACTTTAAATTATATCCGAACCAAACAACAACGCTGCTTTCAGGCCACAATCAACCATTAAAAACAACATATGAGCTAATATTCATTATTTAACCAAAATAAATAACATGAACAAACATTTCTGATAAGGATCCATTACATTTGTTTTTCAAAGACTCGGATCTGAAGCTCGTCGGCGCCCTCTGCTGGACAAACAGAGACGCTGTTTCAGAAAGAGCTGCAACACATCTGACCTTTCTTTTCTTTCAGCACCGTCTGCTAATGATCAGCCCAATTAATTAGCACCTGTTAATCAATAAACCTCCAAACATTCTCTGCCTCCAGCTTCTTATACATGACGATTTGTTTCTTCTCTTCCCGAAGAATTACAAAAAAAAAGGTATTATTCTCTATAACGGGCATTTTTTTTAATCTTTTCTGACATTTTATAGACAAAACGATGAATCGAGAAAATAATTGTCAGATTAAATCGATAATAAAAACAAACTCATGGTTGAAGGGCGATTTATTTAATTTAGAAAAGTATTTAATTATCTATCTTTGGGAATAAAACCGCACTTTTAAAATCAGAAGTGCTGAATTAATTTGTTAATAAAACTTGTTTTAAACAAACAATTACTTTCTTTACATGAAAACATTGACTTTTAGCTGTACATGTTCTCCTGCACTACTTTCTACTTCTACTGGCAAATATTTAACTTTTTACTGCACTACATTTATCCGACAGCTTTAGTTCACAGTAACTTTGCAGATTAATAAAACTAAATATAATCAACAAATAAAATCTGATATATTGTAAAACGTGTACTGTGAGTTAACAAAATGTACGAGATGAATAAAAAAACGGCGCCTGCTCTGTTTGTGTTGCAGGTGGAAGTTTCTGCGTCTGACCTTTGCTTCCGGTGAGCGAGGAGATCTTTCGGGGTCTGGCTCGGATGTCGTAGATGATGGGATACTGGAACCAGGGTATCCTGGACACAACGGCACACAGTCAGAGAGGAGAAGCAGCGGCTGCAGCGGCGACGACGCAGGAGACTCAACAAGCAGATTAAAGGAAGTGCATGAAATGGAAAATAAAAACACCTACAGGCTGAAACTCATTAGAGAAACATCTTCCTGAAACATTCATTTTGTGTCACAAACAATGCAACTCTGTTATTATGAGTCCATCTGTTTTTATTTCTGCAGCTGCATTTGTAAGATTATTTTTGCATTTTTGATTTTCTTTGTTCTAATGAGGAATTACAGTCTAGGGTTAAATGTGACGGAGGGCTGGGGTTTAGCTGTCCCGTCCAGACCGCCATGTTGGTGCCCAGAAAGGCGTTGACAGAGTTCATGCAGAGCTGAACGTGTCCAGAGTATGAAAACTGGAGCATGTTTGGCTTTATGTGCTATATAAAGAGTCAATTATACATTTCTTATCTATTATCTATTTATTTTGACCATTTCATTTATGGGACTTTTTTTCCAAACAGACGTTCAGAAACCTAAAGGTCTGTTTGCCAAAAAGAGAAGAGTTGACACAGAAAGTGTTGTTGGCTCTTTCAAAATGAGAAATTTCGCCGTTGCATTGCAAACCAGAATATTTTACTAACTACCTGAGCTTGGAAATGTCTCTCTAGTGCACTCTCAAACACAGGCAAAGAAAAAACCCCTCAGATATTTAGTTTACAGAAACTAACAGTTCCGCTGTAAACAAACTACTTCGTGCTAAATTATTAGTAGCAAGTATCTGAAATCTAGCATCACTTGGCAAATACATACAAGTATTTCCCTTCGTCATATTCTGACGTAGACGCTCAGATGTTGCTGTAACCTATGTTTTATTATTTGAAAGTGCATCAGCATCATTGTGCACGTGGGTGCAATGCTAATTACCTTAGCGAGAGGGTCACCTGTGCTTTTGCTGTTTAAGGGGCCTCTGTGCTGCTTCGGTTCACTGGCAGACAAATTTAGAATTTGATTTATTTTGCCCAGATTTTTCGTGCCTTACCAGCACAAACAACATGCCAACATAATGCTGGTCAGCACAGTGTTTGTTAAATTTCATACAGAAACAGAAACTAAATGGTGAACCGAGCTGCGCTGCATTAGAACACAGTGATGAAGGTGTGTGTGAAGACAAAAGTAGAAACAGATTTAAATGCATTTAATGCAGATTAAAATTACTGGCCATAATTTTCATATGCATTCACAAGTGAACTGCACATTTCAGAGATGTGTACATCGAAGGCCAGCTGGCAGAAAATGTTTGGTGCCGTCCTCGGTCCTCATTGGTCAATATAAAAAGGGTAACGCACCAGTGGAAGCTCTACAGGTGTGTTTCTCCCAGCTCCTACCTGAAGTGGAGTCCCTCAGCGAGAACCGTGTCCATCTGCATCCCTCCGATCCTGTTGAAGATGATCGCTCTCTGTCCTCCTTCAACTAGAGGACACACAAACACACTCTCTCCATGAGCATCAGAGTCTGACAGACGCTTTTTAAAATACTCATTAAACTCCAAAACCAACAGCCCAGTGAGCTTCTCCTGCTCTGTTCACCGCCTGATACTTGTCTTCCTGCCGGCTGAGTTGTCATTGTTAAGATATCAGGGGCTGGACAGTTGGACATTTTGAGTAATCAATAAACCAGGCCAAGATGACACCCAAATATTGGTGTTTTTTATTGTTTGAATTCAAATCAGTCTGCCAACATGCCAGGTGTTTTCTGACTGGAGCACAAACGAGATAGCTCGGTTTTTATAATTGTCAAAAAGCCAAATACAGTTGTTTCATCTAGTCACTGCAGTGTTCAGTGTGAATGTACGCATGGCACAAAAGCAAAGTGGACTACCTGTGTATGTCGCTTCCTTCACTCCATAAGCCAGAGCTCCAGCACCGATCAGCAGTTTGAGGCCGATTCCTGCACCCCGCGGTGCTGAGGACATCCTGCCTGCTATCTGCCGCAGCTGCTGCAGAAAACCCTGAAACACAAACACCGTGGTTTCACACAAGTACAGCAGCTCAAACTTTAGTACCAAACGCTGACACAACACACACTGGGCTGATTTTAGGGTAGAAAAAAAGTGACCTTCGTACTGGAAGGGTAACCATGTTGAAGGTTGACGCCTCCCAACAGCTCTACAAAGACTGTATCTAGCCACAGAAACATTCCACATGTGTACAGGACCGACCAAACTCCATTCAAAAGTCCATTGTTTTAATGTTTGCTAGCACATAAGCAAATTAAGCACGTAGTTAGACATAACTGATGATCTGTTTTGAATTTATAGGCTCTAATCTTTAATTCGGCTTGGAGATAAATCACAAAGCGAAATTAGTATGATAGAATATCAATATTTGTTTGCTTATAGTATTGCCGGATGTCAACCGCCGTGCAACGTTACATTGCTTGAGTAACATTTGTGGATTCAGACGCAACTAACCTCATAACTGATGTTTTTGTAGAACGCTAAGCTGCTCAGTGTATTATACGTTTGCCGAATTGAAGAGGAGATTATTTTAACGTATGTACAGTTTTAAAGCATTATTTTATAATGCGTGTACACATGCCGATAAGCGAGTTAATATTAATTTGTTAGAATTTCAGACGGAAACTGGCATCTCATCATCCCCAAACTTCCGAGGCCAACTTCCATACTCGTGCAAGACTGTTACTGAAATGTTAGCAAACAACATTAATTAGCTGTAAAGTGCCCTCCACCTTAAGTGTCTGTCTTCATCCTCAAGCTTTCTGAATACAACTTAGCTAACGTTAATGTAAGCTAACGTTAGTTTACATCAGATTCAGCCTGACTCACGTGCAGCCTAACGGTGTAGCTTCTTTATAAAATGCTAACGTCACAAAGTAGCCTGCAAAGAGCGGGAAACAGCAGCACGGTTCAACCGAACTGAAGGCAGAAATGTGACACACATTAATTTAAAACAGAATTAAAAAGTAAAAAACACACTTACACCGGGTTCTTTATTTGCCATGCTCGTCCTCTCCGTCAGTTAGAAAATCAAGCGAAGAAGAGATCCAAGGTCACGCGTGATGACGCACTTCCGTGTGCGCGGGGTAACATGGGAAATGTAGGAATTTCACCGAGGTTGTGTCGTTTGATAGGGAAGACTGACAAATCCCTCCCTTTCTATATGTGACTATGAGATTCTCAGTCACAATTTTTACTTTTTAAAAGTCCAGATAATGTTATTGTAAATCAAAAGTATGACTTTTAAAGTCAAGATTATGAAATATTAAGTCAAACAGTGAGTTTTTTTAAAATCAAGATTATGAGAACTTTAGCACAAATTATGACTGTCAATTCAAAATTCTGAGACGTTAAGTTTAATTATATGACTTAATGACATGCTAAGTTAAAATTTTGACTTTTTTAACCAAAGCTGTGTCTCAATTTGTCTTCTTCCGTACTTCCACTTGCTATTTTGAGTACATAACACTGATAATTATGGCAAAATGCAGTGTACTATGAGAACCCAGACGGTGAACTCACAACGGTCAAAACACTGCACACTTCTTAGCCTCAATGGTCGCCATCTTGGCTACGTAGCAGAAGGGGAGGAACCGCCAACCTATGAAAATGGCGGTCGCGGTTGCCTCACTAAAAGTAAAAGTATGTTAATTTTGATTAATTTTTAATAAAATTGGATTGAAGTCAAGTGAGCAAACAAGCCGGGAGCAGATATTTTGGCGGGAGCCACAATCACCACAAGTTCTTGATGTAAACGTTGGTAAACTCTCTGGCGCGTGCCCCAAGCTCAGCCTCCCTCTCTTTACGTGATTTAAAGCGTCCAACAAATACTTTTCTGTCATTGAGCAACATGCCATTCATTTTCTCAATGGCCATAAGGAGTCGGTCTAGACCTGATCTTTATGACAAAGTGCCCTGAGATAACGTTGTTATGATATGGCGCTATATAAATAAAACTGAATTGAATCACGGTCAAATGTTGGCGATAATGCTCCGCAGAAGAAGAAGAAGAAGAAGAAGTGGTCACTCTGTTAAAATTCACGACCTATGCAAGTAAGTACACAGAGTACACAGTGTACTACATGTAAGTGTACCAACGGAAGTATCCGAATTGGGACACAGCTTCAGATTATGAGATCGGCCTGCTAAATCAAATTTATGAGATAGTAAATTAAAAAATATGATTTATGATCATTTTTTACTATTTCATAAGTTGGAATTAGGGTACTGACTTTGTACGTCATAAAGTGTAATTTTTGACTTACAACTTTTAATCCGTTTTTTTTTCTGGCAGACTTGGTCTTCCATAGCTTGGCATTAAAAATCGCCCCTTTCTTTCGGTAGCAGTTGCAGCGGCGCTCAGGTTGCCTCCGTCGGCCGACGGATGGTTGCCGTCGCCGTCGCGGCCTCCTCGGCTCTTTGATTGGCTCCGCGTTCAGTTCCTCTCGAGGAAATCACTCCTTTTATAGTTAACGGAGCGCCGCGCGGCTGTTTTCCGGGTTCACACTCACTCAGCATGTAGAGGAGGCGGACCGCCGGGAGCAACACCTGGACCACCGCGGACACGCCGGAGCCACACTGTATCGATCCGCTGATATCGATCAGCTATCAGTAAAGGTGAGGAGCGGGACATGGGTGTGTTCTGGGCTAGGTGGGGTGGGGGGTGTTGTGGACCATGAGGGGGTGTTGAGTCCTCTCTGGGTGGATCCTGGTCTCAGATCAGACATGTCAGGTCCTGCAGGCTGCTGCTGCACCAGGAACAAACTGCAATCCGACTGCAGGGTCCAACTTTACTTTGTTTGCTTATTATTCTGATACCGGATCGAAGTGAGTGATCGGTTTGATGGAAGTTTGTGTTTCTGGTCTGAGATCATTGAAACATCGAGGCGGTTTACTGAAGGTATGTGACGACACCGACAAAAGCACCAAAGTGTTTGTACTGTCGTAATAACCCACATTTACCCAAGTACAGCTGTGAGGTACTTGTACTTCAGGGATTTACATTTTGTCATACTTTATACTTAATAATCAAATCATTATTATAAGTAATAACAGAATACTTTGAGCTGTACACAGAGAAATATTCAAGAAATATCAACATCACAAAACAAAACCAATAAACAGCGGTGGAGAGTACATTTACCAAGTACTTTGGCACTATGCTGAGGTACTTGTACCATTTTAAGTGACTACAGTTCAGGGGGAAATACTTTTTACTCCACTACCTTTATTTGACACGTACTTATTTAACACATGATATGATGCAGTACTACTACTAATCTACGCAGTAGTACACAAAGTATTGACAAACGACAACATTAAATACATGTATTTGTGGTAAAAACAGAATAATATAATATAATAATAATAAACTAACTATTACAAAAATTTGAGAATCTAAAACCAGATTGAAATATGACTTAAAACGATTAATCAGTTATCAAAATAGTTGCCAATTAGTTTTCTATCAATCAATAAATTGATTAACTAACTAATTGCTGCAGCTGTAGTTTGAATGTCTATCTTAAGTGTGTTTTAGCTAAATGTCTTGTTTGTATTGATGAGTTGTTTAATGTAAAAGAGCTTCAGCTGTGAAAAGAAGCAGCTTTTGCTCATTTGTGCGGTTATTTTCATAATCAATTAATCTGCTGATTAGTTTCTCAATTAATCTATTAATTGTTTGGAGTACAAGACATCAGAAAACAGTTAAAAATGCGTGTGTGTGTTTGTGTGTGTGTGTGTGTGTGTGTGTGTGTGTGTGTGCGAGGTTCATTTAACTTGTTATTTTTTATTCACTTCAATGAGATTTGAATGCAGGACGAGAGTATTTTCACATCGTGGTATTTCTACTTTAACTTGTCTTCCAGCGCTGCTGACTTGTCAACACGGAGCTGCAACGATCAATCGAAAGAAAATCAATCGGCAGCTATATTGATTATCGATTGATTGTAATTTCGCAGTCAAACATCGGATGCATCCAAATGTAGAAGTTGCTGCTTTTCTTGGTATTAAACTGAAAATCTTTAGGTTTTAAATCGTTGCTCAGACTCTGAGAGATCGCGATGGACGTTTCTCACCGTTTTCCGATGTTTCCGATTAATCGATAATGAAATTGATCGTTAGCTGCAGCCCGGATGCAAACAATATGTTAATGTTGCTGCTTTAAGTGCAGCAAAAGTCATAAAGCACTTATACTGTTGTTTAATCTGTCAGAATGAATGAGGTCCGGCAGAGTTTGTAGTACTGCTGTTTGTAGAACTCGAGCGAAGTATGTACTCGAGTACATTTCAGGAGAAATGTTGTACTTGTACTTTGTCTGGTGGCCGGAGTCACCGCTTACTTTGGAGATTATACACATGAACGTGATGAAGGAGTCAGACTGAGCTGCACATCAAACACACAACACGACCAAAACTACCACTTCTTTCACTTTCAGTACTTAATTTTAGATTTAGCTGCTCGTACATGTGTTTGTGTCAGTAATATTTGAAATGCAGTCGTCAGTAAATGTTGTGCAGGGGTGGAGGAAGTACTCAGATCTTTTACTTGAGTAAAAGTAGCAACACCAAGCAACAAGTAAAGGTCCTGCATTCAAAATGTTACTAAAGTAAAAGTACACAAGTATTATCAGCAAAATGTACTTAAAGTGTAGTTTAAAAGGTGGACTCTGCCTGTAAACCTGCACAGAATCCATAAAAATACCATAATTACTAGAACAAACTTGCGCATACATCCTTTAAATGACTGAGCCTCACTGTTTGAACATGTGGAGGCAATCGTTGAGAAATCAAAGGGATTTAAGGGCTTAAATGATGTGTTTTGTTTCACAGAGTTTGTCTGCAAGTAATTGTACTTGTAACAAAGTCTTTCTGCAGTTTTCCTGAATATTAAATGATTAACTTCCTTCCAACACTGCGACGCTGAGCGGAAGTATATTTTCAGTAGATGAAACTTCAGACGTGTTGTTGTCACAGGAAGATCATTTTGAATTTGTGAACACACT
>LKNJ01005064.1:0-26093 GCA_002120245.1 Maccullochella peelii | reverse complement strand
TACCAATTAATGTGTTAACACTATATCATTTTGGTGATGGTGAGGATTTTAATTATTGTTACATATTTTGGTATCCATACAGCCATATAACCCCTACATTACTAAGAGGGAAATCAAGCAAGTCAACAGAGGTCAACAAGAACAGGATACAGAGAAGCCCAAAGGCATATTAATATTGTTTGAATTTTTAGAAAAAAGTGAATTCTATTTGTGTAAAATATTTAATATCCAGAAGCAATTAACACATGAAATAAACAATGAATCGTATATTAATGATGTTTGAATATAAAAAAAGGAATGAATTATTTTGAAATTGGCTTAAATGGGAACAAAATGAAAACTTAACTGGAGGAAGGAGGACATTTTTCTGCTTAGCAGACGAGGTAGCCTAAAGCCAAGAAAACCAATAAGGGGAATTTGGGATCACAGTTTCAAGTGCCAGCAATGAATTGATTGCAAATGAAATCAGAGCCAACTTTGTTTTTGTTATATGCACCCGTTGACGGATGGAAAAATAGAAGAAATAAGCAACAAGTTCTCCAAATACGACTGGAAATGACAGAAGTATATTCTGATTTGACGCCCCTATCAGCAGGACGACATCATCTGTCTGTGCTTTCCAATAACAGTTACAAGTCACTGTAGAATAATAAATCAGCTTGATGATGTGACAATGCTATGGTTAAGGTTTGGTTGGACTTAAAGAAAGATCATGGTTTGGGTTAAAATTACTACTTTGTTAAGGTTAAGGGACCTTTGTCGTCATTGTTAAAGTAATAACCACATGGTGAAGGTTATGGAGTGCTGCAGGGATGACATATTTATGTAGGCCAATCCAAAAGTTAGCATTGCCCTGG
Source organism: Maccullochella peelii (assembly GCA_002120245.1). Classification (NCBI taxonomy): domain Eukaryota; kingdom Metazoa; phylum Chordata; class Actinopteri; order Centrarchiformes; family Percichthyidae; genus Maccullochella; species Maccullochella peelii. Next base: position 25,236 of record LKNJ01005064.1, on the reverse strand, counting down.
TTCCCTTGACAAAAAGCCAATGGGATTTTTCCATTGGATTTTAGATTATTGCAGAAAATAAGCTCTGTGGCAAACAATAGTTTATGATACTTACACGTTTTGTTCAGCAAGATAATCTTCACAAATGAACACCACTTTTATGATTTTTGAAGCGTAAATGCAGTCGTCAGAAGTAAAAAGCTAAGGTTTGCTAACGGTCACATGACTTCAACGTCACCACCACTATGCTTCCAACTTGTAATTTGATTTCACGCGCTTACCTCTTCCACAAAAGCCTTTGGGAAAGTTTGAGTTAGAATAATTTACAAGAGCTCGAGTATAAACCCAACGAGGCTGTAAAGGCGGATGAGTGAGTAGATGAGCTTTTGTGTGATGATGTTTAATGTCCTTGACAACCTCTGTAGTCTCATTTAGCCACTTGTTAGCAACCACCTTTTTTAAAATCTCTTTAGCTTGTGTTAACCACAGACCTTATTTCAGGCATCTAACTAAAAACCCATTCAAGAAACCCGTTGACTTCCAGACGAGGGAACAGGAAGTGCTAACATGCTAACTCATTTCTGGGTTTTAGGACTTGTTCCTGCAGCACTCTATCATGGTCATGCTAAAGGAAAACATTGTTGTCTGTCAACAGGAAACAGGAAGCAAACAGCAGTCTCCCATGTTAAAGTCTAATGTTTTTTTGACCCAACCATCCACCCCGACCTTCTCCCTCTTTGAGAAGGTCGAGAAGGCAGACTTTGTCGCTCTATATTAACATCTTCCTCCTTTGCTCCTGTTGTAATTACAGCCACTAGAGGTCTTTGTCACTTTAACGTGGACAGATGATGTTTTGGGGCACTGGCTGAAACAGCTGATGCTGTCGTTCTTCTTGGGAGAACAGTCTCAGTAAGTGGTTTAACATTCTCTCAAATGTGCATTTACGAAGACAGTGGCTGCTGCAAATAGGCTAAAACGACCTTATTCTGAATTAGACATATAACTTCCGATCATATATTGTTCATCATGGCTAATTTTACACAATGTACAATCAATTGAAAGCCTGTCCCAGAAGGTGTGTGCTCACCTCGGTCTGTACTGAAGCCATCAAAGACCCTGAAAAGTTACTCTTTACCAGCTAAAGAGAACTATAATGCTGGCATAAATATAACATTATACAGTATAGCATTTATACATACATTTATATCACATTTGATTATTATTCACATTTATTATTTATTAAATGTCACTGACACAGGGCATGTATCTGCAAAAAGTGACATTTTTGACTTAAAGGAAGATTAAAGTAAAAATCCTTAATTTTTACTCTATTCACAAACTTAAAAGATATGGTTTTTTTTTGCTTAAACATGATTTTAACTGTAAGGGAGCTCGAAGTTCTCTAAAGATGGTATATATATATACACATAATGCTGGCATCAAGGCTTATATTTATTGTGAGAGTCTGCCTTACCAATTTAATCTGGTCTATCAGGTGCCTACTCATACTCCCCATAAAGTGGTTCTGCTGAGGCGTGCTTCTTTCAGCAGCAGGGTGGACTCCACCAAGAACACTAACTTTAAAAGACCTTTATAACAGTGTGTCTTCTCTTTAAGATTTTATTTTTGAGAAATGATCAAGATTTTAAAACATCTGTGATTCTTTGTTTTTAACAATCCAAAGCTTGCACACCAGCACAGGAATGCACAGGCTATGTGGAATGTGAGCTAAGATGTGATTTGATATTTTCAAGGCTAATCATGTTCATTTGTTACGCCATTTGTGCACGGGCATGCAATAACATAATCAGCCGTAATGTATAAAGCTCACAGGTCATTGGTTGTGGCAGTTCTGCGGCACCACATAAACCATTAATATGCTTAGAGACCTTCTACATAATCAGCACAGACACTCTGTCAGGGTCTCTTTAAATGAATAGAAAACATAGTATGCCACAGCTCTACAGTATTATATAACATAGTGAGAAAGTGTGAAGTAAATTACTTCCTCCTGAAGGGGTTAACTGTGCTAGGCTTCTCCTTTTGCTGAAACTTGACCTCATCATCAGCAGCCTCGTTTTTATTCACTTAACTTTGAATCGCTGCCTACACATGTACAACACACAAATGCAAACACGCTGAGGTGAGAGGTAACAACTTACCCAACTACTGAACCTACAACATACAATCTCATAAAACTGTAGTTGATTCTTTTTTTTTTGTCAGATTTCTACTTTTACTCCTAAATGTCATAATCTCCTACCACATTAATATGATGGCTTATGTCTTTTGATTTTAAAATTCAGTCCTGACATAAATTCTAAATAAAGTATGATGCTGCATGTCTGGTTTAATCTACCAATCAGTATACTGAAGTGATTAGACGGAGTATAAGGGGTCACTTAAAATCAAGATTTTCAGCATAAAGCCTTAATATTAAAGGGGACCTATTATGCTTTTCCTTATTTTATGTCATACATATAATGTTACAATATCGTATGTTCATATTAAACGTGGCCAAAGTTTCAAATAATGAGTTAAACGTATGTGAATGTAATTCCTGTGAGATAAAAGCTCAGGCTTCAGACTGTTCTGAATTCTAGCTTTTAACGTTTTTTTTTTCAACTTTCGCAATGAGCGATTTCTTTATATGGTGATCTGCTCCAGGCACCGCACAGCCTGTCAAACTACTTGAGTAACATTAGTATTCTAGGCATTTAATGTACTGCAGCATACAAATGACCAACATTGCAGGGAGATACTATACAGTCATTTGGCGACAGCAGAATAACCTTTTACTAGCTACGTTACCTGTTTTATAGCCTGACAGCAGAGGTTTTCCACTTCAGTTGGTATTTTAGCGGAAGTTGGCCAATCAGAAGAAAGTGGGCTTAAAGGGAGGGGGGCCTTAAAGAGACAGGAGCTAAAACGGCTTGTTTCAGACAGAGGGTGAACTAACGGGCTGCATAAAGGGCCAGTATGAGATAGATTTTTTTTTTAACTGTGAATCATGCAAAGCTACTCTAGTGGAGTCCCAGAATTAAAATATAGAGCTGGAAATCAGCATAATAGGTTACAAGATCAGTAATTATGTTACAAGAACAAAATAGTAGGAAGTTTATTTAAAAAAAATAATATTATGAGAATAAAGTAATTAACTTTTCTGAAAATGTGGCAATATTTAAAGAAATTACAGCATTATTCTCATAATCCTATATCTATTTCTCATAAAATTAAAAAACTTTATTAATAATATTGTGACTATATTCTGAAAATGATGACTTTATTCTCATAACATTACGACTTTATTCTTGACATCTTCAATTGTCAATGTAAAACCCAGCTTCACCTGCATCAAATACATCAACACACTACAGTACATCTATATGCTGCTTACAGTTTAGCTAATCAATAATGTTTCCCTCTGAGAGGAACCGTGCCTCCGGGGCACTTAAACTTTTTATTTTTTTATTTTATTTATTGATGTACTGTTTATTTTTAGTGGAGTCATTTTGCCTTTATTCAAAAGTGACATAGACATAAAAAAAATAAGGAAAGAAAGGGGCATGACAGGAATTGAACTGGGACTTTGTGATCACAATTTATGGTACATGTCTGTACAAGCTATTCCAATGCCCACAAACTTTTCATATTATTTTTCTGTTAATACATTGTTACTTAATAAAACACGCCCTCATACCTAAACGACAGAATAGGTTGTACAACGTAAACATAAAGCATGCGCGTACGGTAATGACGTGACAAAGAAGTCATGTGATTGAACAACAAAATCTGAATGCAAATTCCATCATTTACTTTAGCCCCGTGTTTAGTTGATTTTCAGGGGATAACCCCGCAAACTCTGTGCTAAGTTACCGACGGAAGTTAAGTTACGTCACGTGACTTATGACTTATGACTTGTGACTTACTAACGTAACTTACTAATGTAATTTAACTTATGTAACTTAATGTTACGTTCTGACGCAAGTTAAAATAAGTCAGCTTTGACTTTCATGCGGCACACGAACAGCTTGCTCTTGATACTACTTCATCTGCTTCCTCCTTTGCTCCTGTCATAATTACTACGGCCACTAGAGGTCGCCGCCTAACAAAAAATGTAAATATGGTTATATGTCATAATAAGCTGCTTGCACAGATGACCCATACAGCCGTATTTTTGAGGAGGGCAGTCTGTTTCTTCATTGTGGTATTGTTAGTTTTTCTCAAGCTTAAAAACACAAGACTGGAATCAGTCATCACTTCCACATTGATTGAGAGGTTTTTCGCTATACACATAAATTAGCTGGTGACAAAACAATCTCAACTCAAGATCAACTTGCTTGTCCTCGAGCTTTTGATGGTTTCACATGCTCTTCATCAGCAGATGGAGTTTGCTCAGTTGTCATGGAACAGTAGAAAAGTGCCCATTATTCTGAGCACATTCTCATCCATGTTGCCTTCAAAGTTGACCGCGTGATACAATCAAAAAACTAGAGATTAAGTTAACGTTGAGTGAATAATATTTTGGTACCTGCTGTTTCCAAGGTCAAGGATGTACTGTCAAGCTCAATAATTACTGTAACTGTTAACTGTAAGCACACGCCCATATGGTTGAGATACTGTAATACAGGGACTTTCTCCTTTGGTTACAGCTGCAGTGGGACATGTCTGGTGATCATAGATGATTACCACACCAGAATGATGTGTTTTTATCTTGTGATCATGAGATGGGATGTTGAATGATTACAATATCACAAAATACATATGTCATGATCCTGATTAAAGGAAGCTTGATATTGATCATCTGTGATCACAAGAAAATGAACTATTTCATGAAAATGAAATCTTGATCTTGATGGCTGGCAGTTTTTACATGATGTTATCACATTTATTGAAAATAAATTAAAATCATTTTATTGAAGCTTCTCTTGTCATGCCCCACTTACCTTCTCTCTCTCTCTCTCACCCCTTGATAAACGTATACCTATGGAGACACACACTAAAAAGTGTGGATATGTGACTGTTTCTTTACCATCTTCCCTGGGCTGGAGATGTGTAGTGGTGGTGAAGGGTGGTCCTCCGCTTCCTCCTCTCCCCTTTTGGTCTGATTGGACGCAGCAGGAGCACCTGTTACGGTGGCAGGCCTCCTGCACACTCTCCATGATCAAAACCCCTTTTTAAAAAATAATAAGCCAGCTCCATATACACAAACGCACACATCCATACATAGAGAAGCATGTCAGCCATTATCAGGGGTTACAGGCAGTAGCAGCAGCAGCGGGCAGTGGGTGGCTGCCTCCCCAGAGGCTTCCTCAGGGCTTATGACCATGTATCTGATTCCTCTAACAAATCAAACGCCTCCACCGCAAAGACGTGCCATCCTCTTGAAATGTAAAAACCACAGCTGAGCCATCAACGGTATGACTGTGCGTTTAATAAGCTCAGGGCTCATGGGGGTCAACATGGTGGGCGAAGAGGTGATTGGGAGGGGTTTTAGCACTCAAATACCTGCAGCTGTCCTTGCAGGCTATTCAAATGACCACAATGATTGCAGAGTGAAGTGTAAATTTTGGCTTGCAATATTAATTTGATTCAAATGACTTAGGTGAAAGATCAGATGTAATAATTGGTCACATTTGTTAGTTTTTGGTATAATAATGGCCAAGTATAAAGATTTTGAGAATATCCACATATTTAATTCACATATTTACAGAACTGTTATTTATTTGTTTGCACAATCTCTCCACCAACTATGACTTATGGAAGTGCTATCAATCTGTCAATCCTTGTGGTGAGGTTTCCCATGTTAGTTTCAGCAAATTAAGTCCACTCTTGGTGGTGCCATTATTTCAATTCAAGGCTCAGCTTTGCAGCAATAAAGCTGGTTGTCTCTGAATGGGGGGCTTAGTAGTTAATACTGTGGTCCAACGTATTGAATCCATGGACCTAGTGAGGCCTTTCTCTGTGGAGTTTACATGTTCTCCCCATCAGCATGGGTTTTGTGAAGGCCCAGTCACATGTCTCCTAGGTCCTAGGTCCTCCTCAGGGCATTTTTAATTTACCTCCATTTTGTTATTAGGTGATGGTCAATTACAAGTAAAACAGTGACACCAGGCACTGGCACTGTTTCAGTCCCGAGCAGGGACTGAATGGACAGCGCAGGAGAAAGAGAAAAGGTGGAGCTGAGAGGGAGCACAGTAAAAGGAGAAAAGCCCTCCAGAATTACAGATATGTTCACAAGCAAGGGACATTAGTGTTTTATGGCATATTGTTGTTATTGTTTTATGAATACTTTAATTCTATTTTTTTTTAACTAATAAATGGCATCAACACGTAATCATGTAGGAAAGCAGGAGATGAGTATGGAGATAATATAGAAAATAAAGAGCTGTATACTCTTTTCTGTCAGGTGGAAGTACCTCCAGATACTATACGTGGTCTGAGGTGAATGTGTGGAGATTGTCCTGGGATGCTGTTAGATTCCCAGCCTGAATTATTATTCCAATCCGGCCCTGCGTGACACAGTGCTTTATTGATCAATCTGAATTCAGTTATTATTAGAAATGGCTTGAGATCTGTCCTGTTTGTTACCTGGGTCCTAATCTTTATAAACAGATATCTGCATATGAATGCAGAATCTGTAGGCAAGGGACAAGATTTTGGTGTCTGAAGCATTCTGGTTTTTGTTTGTAGCCAATTTGTAGTCAGCATAGTATTGACCAATCACGTTTGAGTGGGCTTTGGTTGCATGCAGGTAAACAGTCTGTGTGGAGAGCAAAAGAGGAGGAACCCATGTTCATATGCAAGTTACACTGGTGTGTTTCACATGGACATTACAATTTGGGCAAATTAAACACTATATTTTCACTGCGTCTCTTGGGCCTGACTTGCTTGGTTCCTCATAGGTTTACTCTGGATGCTCTGGTTTCCTCCCACAGTTCAAAGATATGCAGGATAAGTGATCTGGTAACTCTAAATTCCCCTTGGTTTGAATGGTTGTCTGTCTATACAGTATGTGTCAGCCCTGTGATGCACCCTGATGTCCTGTTCAGGTGTACTGTACCTTACCTGTCTCCCAGTGATTGGTGGTATAGTCTCTAGCCCCACGACTCTGCACAGGATAAATTGGTAGAGAACATGGCTGGATGATTACACAGTAAGACATCATGATAAAAGACATAAAATAATAAAACTAAATGGATATATGCAGGGAGGAAGGAAGCCAGAAGGGCAGATTCAATCTCCTCACCAATACGAAAAAAATCTCCAGTTCAATCAAGTGTAATCATAAACATATGGCAGACGAGATGAAATAAGAAGAATGACGAGAGCGCATAAAAGAGTTAAAATAACATACAACAAAGGACAAGAAACAGGCACTTGATGTTTTTTTCAATTAAATCAATGGCTTTAAAGTTGACTTCAAGCTATTCCAGAGAGAGATGCCTCTATATTTAATGATATATTAGTATGAAAAAGTATGACAAACTTTTGATTTACCGGTCAATCTACGTTCCAACCCTGACGTTTGGTCATGAGCTTTGGGTTGTGACCGAAAGAAGAGAACAGATTGTGGATACAAGCGGCCGAAATGTGTTTCCTTCGTAGCGTGGCTGGGCTCACCCTAAGAGACAGCGTAAGGAGCTCGGACATCCGGAGGGAGCTCTGCTGCTCCTTCGCATCGAAAGGAGCCAGTTGAGGTGGTTCGGGCATCCTCCTGGATGCCTCCCTTTAGAGGTTTTCCAGGCACGTCCAACTGGTAGGAGGCCCCGAACCTGGTAGACCCAGAACACGCTGGAGGGATTATATATCTCATCTGGCCTGGGAACGCCTTGGGATCCCCTAGGAGGAGCTGGAAAGCGTTGCTGGGCAGAGGGACGTCTGGACAACCCTGCTTAGCCTGCTGCCACCGCGACACGGCCCCGGATAAGTGGAAGAAAATGGATGGATGGAAGTTTGACAATAAATAACCTTATTGTCATACTTTTTGATACTAATAAAAAAAAATGAAGACCTGGTAGACTATGAGTCAAGGTCGGAAAATGTATTTGAAAAAAACATTGGAAAACATCAGGGAGATTATGAGGTACATACAGACACAAATACACATGAGAAACTACTGATAGTTAAAGCCAGACTATGTAACATACTATGCAAATGTTAAATGCTAAAAAGTAGCGTAACGGTAGCACAAGTAGAGTCAGAGAACTGACTCAGTAATGCCGGATACACAGTAATATCCATCTAAAGTTTGCTAACATTAGCTAACATTAGCCACCATAAGCTACCGGTCATACCAGACCCCTAAGTGTATTGAGGTGAACAAGGGTGTGTTTTATTTCCTCTGAATTTAACTTTTTCTTTTTAAGAGGAAGATTGTGTCAAGTCATCTCAGTTAGTAAGTTAGTCAAGTTACATAATCTTGCTTTAAAAAGTCAAGAACTTCTTCTGAAACTAAAGCATCTTGCTGAGGTAGGATGGGTTAGTAGCATCCAAGACAATATTAATCTATGGATAAATCAATCTGTAGTATAAAGTTCTGGTAGGAAGATTTTCACCTAAGAACAAGATTTTTGTGGAAGACACTTCAGTCCATAAAACATTTTACTCCATAGTTTTACGTATGTCATTTGTTGCAAATATTGCATTACATAAATCTAGATAGATGGGTGCCTTTCACAGTATGAAAGTGATGGTTTCACTAGCATCACCAGCTTTCATTGATTTCATTCAGCACACTGACTCGTCTCCCCTGTCAAGTACTTTTAATAAAAGCCAATGCTTCAATTGAGAAACAAGGCTATCACTGTCAGTTAGGTGAATATCATTCAGTTTACGTTGATGGATAGTGACACAGATGTGTGGAATGTAAAAGATTGAATTTAAAACTTGATGGAATCTTAGAAGGAAGAAAATGATGCATGTCTTGACATTCTGCAGGTGAAGAAACGATGAAGAGAATTCTTATATTTTTCTTCAACCCCAGAGCCCAGTAAGCAGGTCTTCTAATAATCAGAAAATTTCAGTTTGTGTTGGTTTGAAAAGTCACTCAGGATCATATACAAGAGGTCTTCTGAGGCTTTATGTTTGTTCGTTTTCTAAGTTTAATGATCCCTGCTTGACCTCCACAGCCCCTTTCCCTTGAATGAGCCAGGCTGAGACTCTATAATAGCCACACTTCGTATGTTTAGAGCCACATGGCTGCAATTCAATTCCATCCTTGGCTGTCGACATTGTGTGTGGATCATCAGAAAAATCTTCAGCACGCTCAAACTGTGTCTCCTTCACCCGCTGCTGGCCTCGTCTCTGGCTCCCTCCCGCCAGGCACCACCAGATCTGGACCGCTTTCGAACACGGCTGCTGGAGCCATCGGTGTAATTGTCTTGGCATTGGCATGGACGCCCCACCATCGGTGCATAAATTACTATGGTCAGGAGAAAGAAGGATGAACAGGGTTGTTTTTAGGAGGGAGGTGGAGGAAAAGGAAGAAAGGATGGAAGGACGGAAGAGGGGGGGAATGAGTGAAAGAGTGTAAGAGAAACAAGTGTCTCCAGTGGCAGCAAACTGCATTGAGATCTATTGCCAATGCGGCAGTCCTTTCAACCTGAGTGTGGGAGTGAGGCATTAAAAATTCAGTCATTTTCAAACATGACCATCACTTTGGAGAGATAATGAGTGTCCTGAACACTGGCTGACAAACTCACCCCCCGACCCGCTCTTTTCTTCCCTGCGCCTACATGAAAGATAACGCTTCATTTAAGTACAGAGACGGAGACAGGAGTGATGATGAGAATTCACTAGCAATGTCTTTCCTCTAAAATACTCTTGCTAATTAGCTCTGTGCATCACTGGGCTGAATAAACTCTCCAATACTCCCTCCTAGTCCTCTCACAACGGCTCTTTTTGATCAGCGTGTTGAGATTAGAGGCAGTTTCACCTCTGTGTGTTGTTAAAAGCGCTACCAAGCTTTCAAGGTGATGCCACTCTAGTTCTTACTGTCCACTAAATGTGCTCAATTAGATGTTAACTCATCAATGCATTCCTCTAATAACCCACTTGATCACTGTGCACAATGCTGGTCATTAACATTCAAACACTAAAACATTTCTTAGCTAGAGAATGATTATGCTTGCTCAGGCACATGGCACATCAGAGTGTTTGGAGGGATGTGATGCTTCTGTCACAGTAGGGTGGAGAAAAGACAACTTCAGCCGATGTCAGGCTGGCTATTAACGAGACTGTCCATGAGACAAGTGAAGCGAAACCATTTTTGATTTCCTCCTGAATTACTTTCTTGGCCGCCAAGGAGTTCTCTGGGCTCTCGTGAGGACAGAGAGTGCATCCAGTGGTGTTAACAGGGCGGGGTGGCATTTCCTTTGCCACTTCCTTTCTCCTCCCACGCCATATGTCTTCTAATCTCTAATTTGCGTCTCTTAATCCTACAGCGTACACTCCTGGTAGCCGGGTGTCCTGACGGAAGCGCTGGCCTGATCTTTCAGCTCAGCCTCACGCAAGTTCACAGCCATAATTCCCAACCTCGCAGCTCATAAATATTTTAAATCTGTCTGTGCGTGGGCACACAGTGTACAGTATATGCATCTTCACACACATCACATGCAAAAAGGCACCAAAAGACATACACAGACACAAACAGAGGATTAACCTTTGTCAAGTCTTTGGTGATTTGTTTCCATCTGTTCCTTGAATCCTCTGAGTCTCCTCTACAGTAGGATGCACTTTGTCTTTTATCTGCAGGCAAATGGATAGGCAAATAGTAGCCTGACCACTGAGAATACAGTTTACTTCATAGCATGGTGGTCAAACATTAGCGTCAGTAAGGCTGGTCTCCACCCAACAGGGGTTGAATGTCACAGTGCTTTTGATACAGAACGTAGCAGACACATTGAGAGCAAACACATCATGTGACACCATCTCTGCCATTTCTCGCTTACTGCTCTAGGTTTGTCAACGCTTGCAAGTGTGTGAAGTAGCTTGCATTTTTTCAAACTTTTGCGAAAAATGCACGCAATGTTGTGCTAGCAGCGTTTCACTTCTGTAACTCATAATAGTGGAGGCAAGGGACAAATAGAATTAAGATAAATCTAAGAAACTGCATTAATGAACTTATCCTACACATTTTTCCACACCTGGTAAAGACCGGACCTTCACCCGGGAGACCGCTGTTCACGTCCCATCATCATGGTTTGGGTTAAAATAATAAGTCAACGTTGAACTACAGTACGTACTTTTGGTGCCAAAACATAACCAAACTGCAACTCTCTTTGTTCCCTTTTCAGCAATAAAAACAGAGGTAAGGCTAGCCTGAATTTTTTGTTTGTTTGTTTGCTAGGTCAAGCCATGTGGTAGCTAGCAGAAAATAAATACTGAACAGCTCATATGAAATGGTAAGATCGTGAGATTTTGTAATGTAATGATCGTTGTTGTGGCTTTTCTTTGCTTATTGATAGCACACTGTTTTATTGTATTCGTCATTTATGACAGAATCAAATATAACTAGTTTTTGATGAAAATTTGAGAATAAATGTTCAGTTTCTTGGAAATCAGCTCTAGTCCATCTTGAAATCATGAAATTGTAAGCAATTAATTTATAAACACATACACACTAAAATTACTTAATTCTTCTTACAAAACCTTTTCTTCACAAGATAATGACACTTAGACTGTACTCATAGTGAATACAGAGACAGCAAAGCTTCTTTGGTATTCCTACAATAAGAAGAAGCACTATTGAATGTGTATGACTATTTAAAAATCAAAACTTTAGCAAACAAAAAATCCACTGAGGAATACAAGTTGAACCCAGCATATCCATAGTGACAACATACCTTGCAGTTGGTACAAATTGTCACAGTGTTTCAGGGTGCCTTTGCTTTTTTATCAAAGGTGTTATAAGGATGAAAGAGGTACCAGTTTATGCCCAAGACTTTAAGCCTTCTCCTGATCTTGATATTCATCTCAATAGATAAATACATTTGGAGAACTCTACAACAAGCCAACAAGCTCCAATCCCCCTGCTTGAAAGATGATGGTTGTTGCATACTGAGCCAAATGTTCAAAGGCATAGTACTACTACTTGCTGCTGCTCCAAAATTCTGTGTTCTTCCCTAACTCAAACCAAGAAATTCAGGTCGTTCTATAAACAGGTCTAATGTAGCTATGCTGTTACTGTGACCCATCACAGTTACAGCATGTTTTTGTCTTTGAATCAGCGAGAGTGGTTTTGTTTTCCGCTTTGATTAACCTGTGTACAGGCAGCAGGCCTCTTGTTGCCTCTCCTTCCATCTCTGCCGTCGTGTTCCTCTAATGAGCTTCCAATGTAGTGGATCCCACCAGAGACCAGTGGCACTATTAAGGATAGAATTTCATCTCCACAAAGTCTTTCATTTAACCTCCACCCGCATACACCAATACAGCAGGTATGACATCTTTTGTTCTTCAGTGGAGGATTCAGACTGACTGCACCTCATGTGTTTTTTACCAATAGATGTAAGTGTAGCCACATGGTGCACGTCTCCTTTTAGTTCCCTCTGCTCAAACAGTGGGGACACAGAGTGGTACACACATTATAACAGCCTGGATTCCAGGAGAAAAGGAACTCGGGTTTGGAAGTAGGGGGGGAGGAAGAGTGCAACAGTAAAAGGATCTTAGAAAAAAGGAACCAATCCTTTGTAGTGACACATGGAACAAGATGTTTCACCAAAGAAAAATGCAAATTGCTATCAACGGGAACAAAATGTAACAGTATCAAACGCTCTTGACAATGAGAAGTCACACAAGACATGTCCTAATGAGGAGGAACAAAAAAATGAACCTCAGACATTTTAATCTTTTAAAACCCCGGCAGGGAGTACATTGTTAGACAAACTGCATGTCAGTGTGTTGATTTTTTCCTCTGCACTCCTTTCCCTGTCGTTTATTTATTCCTTTCGAGCCCCTCCAATGCATTTTAACAAGGTTGTCGAGGACTTGGCCTATCACATGGGATCAGCTGTCCTCTCTGAACTTGGGGGACTGACGCTAGCTGTAAAACCCAGCTTGCTGACAGACGGGCATACACATGTACAGCTAGCTATATGCACACTGTGTACACTGATGGATGCCTGCATGCACAAATACAGTCCCATATAAATTTGTACAGTTTTTACAGCATTTTGGTGGTGGGCAGAGGTGTAGTGATGTGTATACACAGGTATACGGCGTATACACAATTATTGACAAACTACTGTTGTTTAACAACCAGCAAGCTTCATAGCTAATCTGGCACACACAACTACAAATATGAAGCAAACACTCCACGTCACATTGTTAAACTTCATCAAAAAGAAAAAAAAGAAACATTTATGTGCTAGAGGGAAGAGCATCTCCAAGAGGAGAATATAGGCATTTTCAGACTGGAAGGTTGTGTGGCGGTGTGGGAGTGTCACATACTAAACAGCAATCCCAGCTTGAAGAGCGATACAAGCCAAGCGATAGCACAGCAATTAACGTCTTTGTACTCCCTTGTGAACTCCCTCAGGGTGGAACAGCTGACGTACAGTCACCACGGCACTGATCGATCAGTCTGTCTTTCATCTTCACAGTTGCTCGGTAAACAGTGGAATATTACAGTGAACAGCTAATGCTACAAGGTAAACAAAGTTCTTCTTCACCTGGGCGTCTTCCTGTCTGATCGGCAGCGTGATTGGCCGCAGCAGCGTGACGTTGGCTGCGTTTCTCCAAAAGTTGATTGTCATTTGTCTAATGAATGGGAGAACCAGCGCCTGAGTCTATCTGAATGCAGCCTTAGAACACCATTTTGAGGGACTTTTTTTAGCTCCTACTTCAGAGTAGGTACTATCCCAGCACAAGAGGAACCTTGGATGACATAAATGTACAGTGATTGGTCCAGACATAAGTGTATGTTGATTGGTCGAACACATGAGCCAATGCAGCCAATGCACATGAGCCAATGCAACTGCCATTTTTAAAAACCCATGTAAACATAAGCCATGTAAACAGCTCATAACGGTAGCCTTAAAAAAATGGAGCAAAACACGGACAAATGGACCGACAGTTGTAGCTGTTGTCGCATGTCGTGCAGAAGTGACGTTGCTATACCAACCGCCGGCCGGCTTACATCACTGCAGCGTTCCTATTCACGGTGCGAATGCAAACAGAAAAAAAGCAGAAAAGGTATGTAGTTCTTGGGGGAGCTCCCCAGTGGGCAGTTCCTCTCAGGGAGTCAGTGTTAGATAAAGGGTTAGGTTAGCTAGCTAGTTAGCGGTGCAGAAATGCCAAGATGTTTGTGGTAAGTGTGTTGTGTGCTCTATATGTAATGTGGTCATTACATATAGAGCACTAGAGAGCACTGACAAGTTCATTTTTACACTGTAAAATTGTACCATTTAGGACATATCAAGGTCACAATTCCACGTTCCTGCTGTAGGTTTAACACTGAACTTTCTAATAAGCAGTTGGTGATATTAACATGCAGAGAAACATAGCAAAAGGCGCGGAAGAAGAATAATGCCAGCTGATGTAAACATGGATGTAAACAATGCAGGTTACCAAATATAACGAAAAATAAACTTTGCAAATGGAGAATGGAACGCATTCAACATGTTTGTTAGGCCTCAAGGATGCAGAACAAAAACCAAAAACCTACATAGGGTACATTTCATGTACCCAATCCAATGCGCAACCCCAATTTTCTTCAAAGATAAGAAAAGAATTGTTCCTCTTAAAGTTTTCTCAAAGGAAAACAACTCTTTGTCCATCCTGTCCACACAAACAATCATCTAAAAACTGTTCTCATTCCTACTGGTCTATATTCAGTTCAAAGTCTTATCGACTTTTGCTTGGGGTGGTTATAATAGGCCAAACAATTTTGGAAGGTATCCTCAGTAACAAAGAGACCAGTCACCATGTTAGATCACCAAGGATTTTCATTGTTCTTCCATTTTTTTTGGCCCCCAACACTTCCAAGAGCTTAAAGTCTCAACTCGGCAATAAAAGCCTGGAGGAAATATTTACACCAGTACACCAAGTGCGGAAAGCAAGATAAACAGGATTTTCAGATATCCTGGTCATTTCTGTGTGCAGACGGTTCCAGAGTCTCTACCTCTCCAGTGCTGCCTGTCCACAGTCCCCAGACGTAGCCTGATTCCAAAGGTCACTCATATCCACAAGGTTTCTGTCTCTGTCTAATTACTGCACACTCTAGCCGCTACAAGGGTTAACCCTTCTTTCTGAAAACGCCTTCATCTTTTCTGGTCCAGCAGATCCATGTGGAAGAGAGCTACTCATTAGACTGACTCTATTAGCAGTATTTGACCCTAAGGGGTCATGTGTTGCAATAGGGCTGACAGCTGAAACCTGTACCGTCTAATCTCTGGCCAGAAATCTGAAATAGAAGGCAGGAGTTCTGTGTGATAAAACACGAAACCTTTGTGGGTTATTCTCTCTTGTTCTCCTGTTCTTTGCTTCTTTTCGAATAATATCTCTTGTTTGATGTCATTTTAGCACTGAAATATCTAGATGTTTTTTCCTGACTCCTTTTTTTTTTATAAATTAGTATCGTCTGAATCACAACATCATGCAAAGAAATACTAGTAAAAGTAAAAGTCTGTTTCAATCGCAGCATTCGTGTTCTGTGTTTTACTGAACTTCCAACATGTAGCTGCTGGTTAAAGAGTTCATACTGAATTTACAGAGAAAAATCTTTGACAAAACAAGCTTGTATACCGACTTTGTGCCAGGTGTGTGCTGGCACAAAGGTGTGAGGCTGCCTAACTGGTGAGATGATTGGTCAGGCTACTTCCTGTTAGTCTGTCTACATAAGCAGCCAAGCTGACCTGCTGATGCTGCTGAAGCAGAATATTTCCCCCATTTCCCAGATCAGCAACATTGACCACATTATTTTCATTCCACTTACCTCCCAACCTGCTTGGTACCCCCCGATGTCTGACTGATGTTCTGAAAAAAGAGACAGATTTGACAGATACTTGGATTACATTACATTGTACAGCCAAATCTTGTTACACTGCTCATATACTTTATTTTTATGGGTGACTGTAGAACAATTTCCCCAAAATAGATATGTCAATGGCAAAATGAGTTTATCCAAATACAATATCAAAACAAAGCCTTTCTGATATGTATAGAGTTAAGTGTAAATGAAGCTGCATAGGAACTTAAGGGCAGCCATCACTTCTGCTCTTCCCCTCTCCTCTATGCCTCTATTATAATTACAATACAAGCACACGCTATAATAATAATCAGCTACTTTGGTATATTTGCTAGGAAAAGGTGGTATTTAAAAGTAAATAACTTTTCTTCTGTATTGCTTCATGGCTGTGACCAGCATCACAATGAGATGAGTAAAAAGCAGGATGGTAAAGTACATGTAAAATGTAAGGAACTCAAAGTCTCACTTTAGACACATTTCTTCGTGTTTAAAGAAAATTATGTCTGAAATTGAAACTTTTACTGTTTGAGGAAGAACCTAACAAGCCTGTACTTAACAGCCTTAAATGTCAGTCAGAGCTAACTCAAGTGTTCATACGGTCACTACAGTTAATAAGCTTAGCAGCTCACAGTTGGATGATTTTTACTGCCTTTTTATATTTGGATAATCAGGCTCTGTTGGCCTGGATTCTACTTTTCTTCTTTTGAAAAGTTCAGAGGATCCATGTTAAACTTTCTCTGGTGTTGTGTTTGTGACTCGACTTTACCTCTGAACCTAGCCCCGATGTGACTCATTCAAATGCACAATGTATTTCTTTAGTTCAGGTCACATTATGTGACAGTGAATGACAGAGCCTCCTACCGACACACACATGCACAGCACATACAAGTGAGTTGGATCGGTGGCCTGTTTTGCACCTTGACACCACTGTTGATCACCACTGATCAAATAAAGAATTCATGGCTCATCTCAAAATGTAAAACTGCACCGCTGAAGGCCAGGCCTTAAGGCATTCATGGTGTCAGTGTTGGTGTGTTAATTTCTGCTCTGCATACTAGGAACAGAATGATTAAGATAATGCAATCAGAATACAAGTACACTATAAAACAAAATAAAACAAAGAAGCAAGCAGTTGCCTTGATTTTCTTCCTCATAAAACATTGGCAAAGCTGGCTTTTAAAATCACACACTGTTTACATCCATATTTTCTGCACACTGTAGCTGTGTTTGTTGGTCAGTGGAATTTTGTGAACCCAAGACAGGATGTGAATCGCATCACTCGTGTCCTTATGCGTGAATGATTCAAACAAAACGGGGATCCACTCGTAAAATCATCGTAGCACTGCAAGTGATCAAAGACAGGGTACCTTTGAGGACAGGCCAAGGTGCCACAAGATATATTTCAATTTTATTCACTGTACATTTGGTAATCATTTTTCACCGTATCAAAAAAAACAGAAAACATTTTACATGAACTACATTTTTATATCACATTTTCAAATGTATCAAAATGGAAGAAACTACCTGTAAACACTGAAATATTACATTAATAATTCAATAATTTAAAATTTGCTGGTAGCCATAGTAACACAAGATTTGTCACTTTAAATAACGCTTAGAGAAATATTGATACATCTGAGCCCTCAACAAAGCCTGAGCCAACCAAACCTGAGCCTGCCAAAAAACCCAACATCAAACTGTAGCCTACATTAAAAGATACTGAAGACTTTTCTTGGATAGGGGGCGTGGCCCACACCAGAATGCCCCATCTTATGGGAAAAACTATCAACAGCGATAGTGAGACATCTCAAAACAAAATACTCTTTTTATATTAGCAAGCAAATACATTGAATACTTGATAAATACAGTGATAAAGAAAGGTCAATAAAAACAGAATCAGTGCATGATGCTGTGTGTGTGTGTGTGTGTGTGTGTGTGTGTGTGTGTGTGTGTTTTTTGTCCTTGAAAACCTAAAATGTAAGCTTATTTTACATTGTAATTTGAACAAAAGTAAAGAAATACATTTAACCAACTAGCACACTTAATTTTTAGTCATTGTTTAGTTTAGGTGCAATATTTATGTGCAAATCTGCACCACAGCGTCAAATAGCATAAGAATAGGCATATAGGCTATTATTTCACTTTATATTGATTCATTAGTTGATATATTACTATGTGACAGATGACATGTGTGGGGTCTACAGCCATACAGCGGCTTTGTGAGGCTGTACAAAGGAGAGTGGTGCAATGAACTGAATCCCAACATCAGCATGCTAACATGCTCACAATGACAATGCGAACATGCTGATGTTTAAGCAGGTATAACTACCTTAGTTTGGCGTGTTAGCATGCTAACATTTGCTAATTAGAACTAAACACAAAGTACAGCTGAGGCTGATGAGATTGCCATTAGTTTTGCAGGTATTGTCCAGGAAAAGACCTGGACAACATCATCATTATGATGGGGAAAGAATGTAATTTTAAAGTTACGAAAAGACAACGTTTCAAAAGGTTTCTGAACTATCAGTGTTTCTCGAAAAGGATATTAAGAAGTCTAAAGAACAGAATTTAGTTTTTGAACGTGGGTGGGATGCTTTGAGTCATGGTGAAGGCTGGAGTTAAAAATAACATTGGAAAATGGTGAAGGTCTGTGTATGTATATGTTAGGTATGTATGTGCTCTATAAGCTGGTGGTATTGTTATTATTTTCCTTTATGTGCGTGTGTATGTTTTTCCTTTTGTCCATGTGTAGTTAGTTGTTAGGATTCAACCTTCTGTGACCACGAATGTCTGTACAAAGTTTTATGGCAATCAATCTAATAGTTGTTGAAATATTTCAGTCTGCACCAAAGTGGCGGACCAACAGACCGACCGACAGATAGACATTGGCATGCCCAGAGCCATGCTGCTTGTGTGGCTAAAGAAAAAACTATAAAGCGGTGCTGAGGGTTACGTTACGTTACGTTTGGAAACCAATGTGTCACAGTACTTGCTCTACTGGGAAAGTTAAGTTTAGTTATAAAGATCATTTGTTTGGTTGCCTGGTGGCTACTGGTTAAGTCTAAGGTAGGATCCATGTCATCATTTTCATCAAGTTCAAATGTAGCTCACAAGCTTTTCTGTATGTCATCTTCCTGTCTCTCCCAATTTTTTCTTCTTTCTGAAGAAAAGCAACTATAAAATGAGACCACAACTGTTCTATAACTGCAACATTAGTCCTCCTTCACTTGAGTGAAGGACAGAGATCTGTCCAGCAGAATCATTAATCAGTGGGCTTTACCTTGAGCAACACTGCACTTGGGGGCATCTCACAATCCAGCCTTCAGCAGTAATAAACACAAACACAACAGCTGATACAGCTTCACATGGGTGTTACTAAATTTGACGAGGCGCTCCTCCTGTTGCAACGTTACCAACGTGAACCCACCAAAAAGTTCACACAGCCACTGGTTGCCTGCGTTAAAATACTGCATCAGGACAGAAGAGTGTGAGCGCATTGAGCCATTGAGTGGCTCAAATTGCCGATGCTGTGAAAACTACAGTAGAGCTCCGGTGTCAGCAGTTTTATCACTGCTATTTCCGACAACAAGAGTATTTTCTCCGATAAGGCTTTGTGTCTCTGCTTGGTCCCCCCCCGCCCCCCCGCCCCTCAAGGTCAACTCTGCCTACAGCTGGATCCAGGGCTCACACACACACACACACACACACACACATACAGTCATTCACATTCGTCTATGTCCCTGCACACAATTGTAGTTTAACATAAAGACACAACAGCAGATCCTTTTATGCTTTTACCATGTATAAATTGTGTAAGTAATACAGAGGGCTGTTCACTATTAAAAGCAAGGACTGAACAATTGATGGCAGTGTTCAATGCCTGCTGTACCTACTGTATGAACAGGCACAGGCAGCGACATCACGGCTTCCCGTTACAAGTTGTACTGCAGTTGTGCTGCATATGAATAAAACACAAGCTCATCCTTCTCCATACAGAGACTATGGCCCTCTGCACACTTGGTTTCTGTTACTATATTCAGAGCTCATGGGTCAGTGCCTTTGTGATGCAACATATTTATATTCAGTACAAAGGGCAGCAATCCCTCTGGAGGAAAGGAATACGAAAAATCACACTGGAATATTAGAGTATGCATGCAAATAAAAAATATTAACAATATAGAACGGAAGATGATAGAACAAAGGTTAGGCCCCATTTACACTTTTCAAGTGTCTCATGATGCAATCCAGATGTGATGTAACAAGCAGTGGACCCAGGGGGGGTTGTTTATAAAACTTTAAAGTGTTCAATTTTATATAAATACAAATTTACTGGATATCATATTTATTTTAAAAGTCTGTTTTTATTTCATAATGGCATTTTTCCCAATGACACTTTTATTTCAAGTTATGTGTTATTTCATAATGTCAAGACAGTGGTGTTGTCTCCACCCTCTCACCTTTCAGCCAACCACATACCCTTTGCCTCTCTAAAGCAAGCTAGCCCAGCAACTGCGACCACATTTAGCCAGAAAGCTCCTGTTATACAGCCACAAAAGGTCATAGGGTGAAGGTGGGGTCACCAAAGCTTGTGACTGACAGCGTCTACACAGGAGGTGTTTCAATCACCTGTCTGATGGAAGCGATACGCTTCGATTTTAATCAATCCAGCCGTCTACACAGGCCGCGTAACGTCTCACGTTTCACTCCTGCTATTTTCTTCAGTTTTACGCTCGTAACTGCAGTGATTGTGTGTTGGGCTCTGAGTGCTGGCAAAAAGCGAGAGACTGCTGTTCGTTTCCCATTTCCTACAGTAAACTTTGGTTTCTTTAAACCATGACCACAATGGCTACCTAACCTTAAGCAAGTAGGTCTTCTTTTAACCATGGTAAGGAATCTCCCCTGAACTGAATGAAGTTTCAACACAAACTTCCAACGCCTAACTAGTGCTTGAAGTGGAAAAAAATAAGTGCCAGTAGGCCTACTCCCCTAATTCACATGTTGGCGTGTGCATTGGCTGGTATCAGCATCCTCAAATTCAGCTAGAACCCTCTCTCCCAGCATATTTAAAAAAGGCAACAGAGGAGTGAGGGAACAATGACTGTGTGGTGCAATGAAGTCATCAGGCCGGGATGCTCTTAGTTCCATGTATTCCCACCAAAATCCCTTAATGTAACGTTACTTAGACTAGCCGCTGACAGAGAAAAGCAGGCACGAGGAGAACGGGAACAAGTGAGCATCACGTAGTGCCCCCTGGGTAATGCAGTTAATTTAGGGCCGTTATGAATCGGCCAGAGAACCTGATATCAACAGCGGGCTGAAAAGAGTACACAAAAAGTCACGGTACACCCCACTTCGAACACTGAGCCTAACCAAGTGGTTTTCAAATCCTGATCAGTTTGTCAGATCAGAAAATGCTGCGAGGGGGCATTTTGAAAGGTAAATACAAGCGTTACTTTGTCATTTCGTTTGGAGGACTTGTTGGGTTTGAGCAATCAGATTGTAATCTGACTGTAGTGCTTCTCGGTTACATTTCCACTTGGCTTTTTTGATATCAGACACAGCTATCTAATCTGTCTAAGACACAAAGTGGCTAAGTGTAAATGACCTTATTGTGGATATAAAAGCAGGACTGCTGTCTTCCAATAAATATCTCTGAAGCCCAAACACGATAAGTGAGCATCAAGTTTTTGTATCAATTTATGAGTGTGTTCCCTCCTGGTGCCTGTAATCACGATGTGAAGATGGAGTCATGTGGGGGGAGAGGGCCCTTTCCCAGCCATCAAGTCCTACAAATGCCTTCCCCACCGGCGAAATAAGCCATCTCATTAGTTAAATAAGTTGTGAGCATATTGATTAAAGGTGTTTAATTTACCTCACCTCTCTGACGGAGCGGAGAGAGCCTAAAGGAAGGAGAGTGAGAAAAGGAGGAGAGAGGGGCATGCATAGTTCAAAACATAGAAACGTCAGATTAGAGCAAGAGCCGCACCCGGAACAAAAGCTTTGATATGGATCCAAATCCAAAAGGTCTCATACACCTCTTATCAAGTGAAAAAAATCTATTTTGTGAAGACAATGAGTCTCATTTATGAAATGTTTGAACACACTGATTTGAACTTGTGTGTACAAACCAATTAGGAACTTTTCTCTGAATCAATTTTGTTGTTTTATTTCCAAAGGTAAGAACAAAATTCACAAGTGATCCTGACTCCACTCCTAACATGATCCACACGGATTCTTATTGTGGTTTGTGGTGACTTATAGACCGTAACATAGTAAATAGACAACAAGTGATTTTGGGAAAACAAGGCTAAGAGTTTACAGCTATGCTGTACATGGCACAATGGTTCTTTGAACGTCAGCTAACATGCACAGGTACAGACAGGTATAATGTTTACCATGTTCACCATCTTAGTTGAACTTGCTGACATTTGCTAATTAGCAAATGGAGACAAATTATAATTTTGACCTGATGGTGCCGCTATATGAAAAGTCAGAGGATCACCAAAGTCAGTATGATACATCCTCTGGGTACCATGGATATCTGTACCAAATTTCATGCTAATCCATCCTATACTTTTGAAGACATTTCAATGAAAGCCAAACATGTCAACCTGCTTGGTGGTGCTAGAGTAAAAGTCAGAGGATCACCAAAGTCACTGGGGGACCATGAATGTCTTTGTTCCAAAGCGGTGGGTCCGACACACAGGCCGAACAACCGACATTGCCACCCTAGAGCCATGCTACTAGCATGGCCAAAAACAGATATTATATATTCCAGCAAAGTATGTACTTTTTTTTGTTTCATCATGTCAAAACTGTGTGATCTTGCAAAATATAAAAACAAAACTGTGATTAACTTGATACTAGAGGCTGGTTTTGTTACGTTTCAGAAGAGGAATGTCTAATAATTTACTTGTGGTAACAGATACTCTCCTTCTCTTTCTCTCTTTCTACTTACTTTCAAATGAAAAGGTAGTTTTTCAGTAACACATCATCATTATTATTAGTCTTTTTTGTCCTGATGGCACTAAGACTACCACCCACATAACGGATGATTTTGGCATTTCCTTATGCTGAATTTATTTCCTGGAATATGCATCCAATTTGAGAAGAATCCAGATTCCTACTTTTGTTTTTCATTCTGCTCACATTTCATGAATCAGATGTAGGGTTTTTCTTATTTTCCTCTTGTTCTGTTTTTTACAAATAGAATAGAAATAGAAAAAGTAAGAAAACATTTGTGAATGAGGCTCAATTAGTGCTTTACAGATTTCAATACATACACTCAATGTATGTCTCTGCAAGTGATTTAGTATGCTGGGATGATATTCTAGCAAAACATCATCCTGGATTCACACATTGCAAGGCACACTTCCCTGCCCTTCATAATAAATTAAGCATGGCCATTTCTAAACATTTACATAATATAGTCAAAATAGATCCAGCAAGTGAATTTACATGCTGCAGCGCACTAGTTGGACTATCAAAGCCTCATGCCAATCTCAGACCACATGAAACACTGCTGCTCCCTGAGAGCTCAAGCACAGCATCTCCCCCCGTCCATGTCCATCCAGTGGTCAACAGGACAAAATGTGTCCCAGAGGGACAGAAGAAAATGCTGTCTGTCACCACTCTCTTGACCAACTTTCTTAAGTTGCCACTAATCAACAAAGAGCCTGTTGGGGTTGCAGCCCAGGGGAAGCCTCAAGCTATTTTCCAATTAGTGTCACCAGAGAGACAAATAGGAATTCTACACAGCACACTCAGGGAAGAGAGTGAAAACAAGAAGAGGGTAGGTGGAGGAGAGGGGGATGAGAGATGATAAGACTGTGCATTGCTGAAGAGCACATTGCAAGGGCAAAGAGAGAGAGCGAGAGCGAGGAGGCACGCCAAGAGAAGAACAGTGAAAGATGTTGAGGCGGGTTTCTCTTTTCTCTGGGGTGAGCAGATTAAACGATTGTGACAGCAATTTGGCCAAAACAACATTCGTAACTGAGACAGACAGATAGACAGTGGGCCAAGGCCTGTCTCAGAGAATAGTCATTCATTACTGTGACCATTGAAAGGAGATGTGGAGACAGACAGGGCTCCAGCTCGGCAGTATCAATTAACTGCAGCTCGCTTTGTATGCCAGGGCTGTGTATGAACCTCGACAGTCCTCTGCTAAGTTCTCTCTGAGCTTTTTAAGATGCAAGCCCTTTCTATCAAGCACGCTCTCACAACTTAAAGGTCTTGCAGCGCTCCTCCAGTGGCTGCTGCAGCGCTCCACACACCTGCATCAAAAAACAAAGGCACAGTGACTCAGCTAGTTCATTTAGAGGTGTGTGAGCAGACTGTGTGTGGGTAAAATGAAGGTCACAGTGTTATGCAGAATGATGCGATTACTCCTCCCTGCACCTTTTGAAGTTACACTGCATGTCTCTGATTATTAACCTGTGTGAGTAATATGCTCTCTCATACTTTATACAATGTCTGAACAGATCAGTGGTTCAGAACCATTATCTACATAAGAATATTGATCATAGGGTAGAGCTATGAAATAGTCAGGGCTGGATATATTCAGTCTTTTGCACATTGTTTCAGATTCCTATGGATTTATGTGAAGATCATATAAAAACATGAGGAGATTGAATGTTGGATCACATCACTGTAAAAGTTAACTGGATGGAACTCACTAATAATATGAAGGAAGGGATAACATTTTATAATACGGTACACAAAAATTTTAGGAACACCAACAGTCTCCCCAGCAGCAGTTCTGTGCTACCCAGTAGGGTTTTTATCCAATTGCCTGCTCCAGTGAGCAAGCGAAAACACCACAATCTTATGATCTATTTCTATGATTACAAGCATGCCCAGTTTCCCAGTTACACCACTGAAAATGCCCAAAGTCCTAGCCTATGGGATTTCATTTAATGAAAGTGATAACTTTTAAATCAGTCACTCTTCCCAGAGAGTCCCTGAGTAATGCACTTTGTTGCAGTGATATACAGTTAAGTGTAACAAGATATTGAGTTTCTTCATGTAGGGATAGCTATGTCTTTGAGTAACATTGGTGCCAATGCAACTGGAACTTATGTTAGCTACCATATTGCAAACGTTAGATTACTCGCCCATATGAGTTGGTGTTTTTACACAGGTAGCCGATTGTAATAATGGTGGTAGCAAGTGAACTAACGTTTAGCAAATGTAACGTCAACTTTGCTTCAGAAATACTGAGCAAGTGTTAAAAGAACTTGTTGGACACCTCTCCTTAAATCTTGCTCCACTTCTGCCGTGATGTTTCCTCC